>WEDG01013371.1:0-23910 GCA_017591395.1 Schistocephalus solidus
ATGGCGCTTGGAATATATGCATCCTAAAGAGGCTGCGTGGGAGATGCGCTGGTGACCCAGATGGCCGAGCAATCATCACGCAACCCTCCAACACGGGTGACAAAATTTGAGCGGATAACGACCTGCAGGCCGGCCAGCAAACAATAAACGCACCAGAGCGCAGTTGTCATCGCTGAAGGGGAGCCATTAATTGCCATAGGCGTGCGGTAGCATAGCAATGGCATCCTAAAAATACTGCAACTCCCTGTATACGAAGTACCCGTAGCTGATACTGTCTGTAATGATGGGTTCGAGTTTGAATCCGAAACGTCAGGCGAATAAGGCTCTTGTCCCCGTGATCGCATCTATTTCTTCTCAGTTTTGGGGTGCTTACCCTAGAACTAACCGGTACCTTAATCTCAGCCCTTATCCTACCCTTAAAACCAACCATAGCCTTACCTCAATCCACGGACTAAACTGCAACATGACAGCTACCCTAAAAGCAACGCAGCGCGATTCGAGCTCGCTTTCGCAGCCATTCGTACTCCCATTCTGATTGGTTGCCTGTTGTATGACGCGTAGGTATCTAAGGCCGCAAAAGACAGCGTGCACTTGTATCGGTTTATCGATTGAGCGTGTCATTGCCTGTGTCCGCGCAGTCGTGCGCGTCACTTCCGACTGATAAACGCTTTCGAGTGGACGCAATTTTTGACTGACATTGTGCTTCTTGTATATGCTACTAATTTACCACCCAATGACTCCGTGTAACGGTTGCTAGACTTATCAATCAGCTCCCTAATCAGTCCCAAATACACGTACTCACCGCTACCCATTGCCGTGTTCGTGCGTCCAAGGGCAAGTCCGTAGTTAAATATGAGTTGATCAGCTTCATAAAGCTGTTCATACGAATGTAAGCCAATTGTGTACGAAATGTCCACTTTCACATACCATCCCGTAAAGTTGGTTTGCCGTTTATTTAAGTAGACATAGACGTTGACGGCGTCTCATTGGCAGGCATTTGTCCCACTGACGACGACGTGGAAGAGGCATATGACTAGTCGTAAGAGGATGTAGATGCCCGGTCAGATGATAAACTGTCAGGTGACGAAGAGGAAGATGAAGATTCCGACGCGTACCTTTATCTCAAATTTTCGTTAAAAGGTCTTAAAGAAGGAAGATAGTTTTGCGGAATTTATAGGTATTTGTATAATTTACATGTTTGTATCTTTCTGGTTCACCTGAATTTTTATGTACGCTTGTTTTAATGTGCTAAATAAAACACAACAGTCAGCTTCAACTCGCATGTTGGACGTCTTCTGTTTTCGCTGCTGCATGTCACCGCTGCTCTCTTGATTGTACTGATCTCTCTCAATTACTTGCAGTCAATTGCAACGATCGATCTTCATTTCTCGATTGCATTCTACCGAACGCCGTCTCAATTGAGCTCCTGACTCTGCTCATCGTCCTTGATGCATAGCTTCCTGGATCTAGTTCAGAGTTAAATAAAATCCTCAACAACATTTGCTATCTAGAAGCTGCGTTTTTCGTGAGTCTGCATTCTAACAATCCTCTAACATTTTTACAGTCATTTTGTCGTTTATATTTTGGACACAATTCCCCACTTAGCGTTAATTTATTTTGTACACCTTGGTTCTTAGCAGTTTTGACCCTAGCCTACACTACAAAATTGGTGACCCCGTTTTAATATAATTACGCACCATATCACTTACTATGACGGAGACTAAAACGAACACAGACTCTCTTGACGTAAAAAGCCTCTCTTTCAAATTGCCTCCATTTACGCCGAGCAACCCTTGCATATGGTTTAGGCAGATCGAAGCAGTTTATCGACACGCCGTATCACCAATGAACGCACGCGTTATTCATACGTAGTGCAATCACTTCCCTTCGATGTTGCTGTTGACGTCGAGGACCTCCTCGATCCAATCCCTGCTGAGGAGCCTTTCACACAGTTGAAGGACGCTGTAATTAATCGTGTGGCCAAGTCGGCCAACCGAAGGCTGCGTGAGTTTTTCACGCAAGTCGAAATCGGCGATCAAACGCCTTCCCAACTAATGCGACACATGCGTTCTTGGCTTGCTGGTCGTCATATGGAAAGTTAAATTTTCCGAGAGATCTGGCTTGATAAGCTTCCCCTGCCATGCAGCAGGTATTGGCTATGCTCAACACGAGCACCTCATTGGAAAACTAGCCACTCATGCAGACCGAGTCATGAAATGGTACCCTAGCGTTACCTCATGTTCTAGTCTTCAACAGACATCGGTGTCCACTTCAAAATCGGATAATGTGGGCAATCCTGCTTATCAAGGCACTCCAAAGTCAGAACGCGATCCTCCCTATGTGGCGTTATCATCGTGCTGTAGTGCCTATCGACGAGCCACACCATCACCGACCTTTCGCAATCTTCAAATATCGTGCGCAGCAGTGATTATGAAGACTTAAAGGATACCGTATGCCTCTTATGCACACAAGTCAGCAACATGTGTTCTATCCTCAACAATCTTCAGTCAAACAGTCGTCAAACATATTGACGGTCCAAATCACGGGAACGGCAGCCACAGACCGTGTGCTGGTACCATCGTACCTATGGCGTGAAAGCACGCAAGCGTATTCCGCCGTGCGAATTCCCACAGATGCCGCAACAGTTAAAAGACAACACCAACCAGTAATGGAGACGGCTGCTGCTGGCCAAGCGCGACCCAGTCGCCTCTTCTACATCACCGATAAGTCGAGTGGTCTCCGTTTTCTTGTAGATACCGGTGCTGAGGTTAGTGTTATCCCGCCTCCTAGGCATCACCACCTCAAGCCTTCGCAGTTCTCATTGCAGGCTGCTAACAACACAGCCATCCACACATTCGGACAACAGTCCCTGACTCTTGACCTTGGTCTGAGGCGATATTTCCGATGGGTCTTTATCCAAGACGATGTCCAGTCAACGATTATTGGAACTGATTTCCTCTCAAATCTTGACCTTGCAGTTGATTTGAAGCATCGTCGACTCATTGATACTAAAACCAGAATTTTCGCCGTCGGTACTGTCACCTCTGAGCCTTCGGTTGGCATACACTTGACTATACCAAGTTCACCATTTGGCTGACATTTTGAAGGATTATCCGTCCCTCGCTAAACCTTGTCAGTTTACCGAAAAGTTCAGCACACAGTCCGGCATCACATAGTTACCACAGGACAACCCGTTCATGCCACCCACGCAGACTTCATCCAGAAAAGTTGCGGGGTGGCTAGAAGTGAGTTCGAACACATGCTGAATTTGGGGATTATTCGCCCTTCTTCCAGTCCATGGGCCTCTCCTCTGCACATGGTCCCCAAGAAAATCAGCCGATGATTGGAGGCCATGTGGGGATTATCGTGCTTTGAACAGAGCAACTGTCCCCGATCGGTATCCCATTCTCATATTCACGATTTTTCTCACATGTTGGCTGGAAAGACTATTTTCTCCAAGATCGACCTTGTGAGAGCATATCATCAAATACCGGTCGCTGAGGAAGACATCCCCAAGACCGCCATCACAACGCCTTTTTGGCTTGTTCGAATTTTCTCCGCATGCCTTTCGGTTTGCGTAACGCCACCAATCCTTTCAGCGGTTTATTGATGAGGGTCTTGCGCGGTCTTTTCGTTTACCTTTGTCTATATTGATGACATACTCGTCGCAAGTTCTTCGCCAGCGGAACATGCATCACACTTGCGTCAAGTGTTCGATCGTTTCCAGCAACATGGTTTGCAATTAAACGTCGACAAATGTCTTTTTGGCGTTCCTTCTCTTGATTTCCTTGGTCATCACGTCGATCAGCATGGAATCACACCACTTTCAGAGAAGGTGCAAAGCGTTTTAACTTTTCCGTCTCCGAAGACCCTCACACAACTGCGAAGTTTCATTGGACTTGTCAATTATTACCGACGTTTCATTCCCAACTGTGCGGCAATACTGGCTTCATTGACTGATCTTTTGAAGTCAAAAGGCAAGCCGATTGAACTTTCACCTGCAGCTCACTCAGCTTCTGAGGCAGCCAAGAAGGCACTCGCTGATGCGACCATGCTGCACCACCTCAACTCTGACGCTTCTACGCAGTTGATTTTGACCACTGACGCTTCCAGCAGTGCTGTCGGCGCAGTCTTACATCAACAGGTGAATAACCAGTTGCAGCCATTGGCTTTCTTTTCACAGAAGCTACAACCGGCGCAGACTCGCTACAGTACTTTCTCTCGCGAGCTCCTGGCTATATACCTGGCTATTCGTCATTTTCGCCACCTATTAGAGGGAAGAGATTTTCGGGTTCATACCGACCACAAACCTCTTACTTACGCCCTCAAGGCCAAACCAGATAGGTACTCGCCCAGAGAAGTGCTTCACCTTGACTTTATTACGCAGTTTACTGCTGATATCCGCTACGTCCGAGGCAGCGACAATGTCGTTGCTGATGCATTATCGAGACCAAATTCGACCTGGCGAAGCTTGCAGACCTCCAATTTGAAGACGAGTCCATTGCTGATCTTCGTAAATCTAGTACTCTGCAGCTTCGAGATGCACCACTTCCAGCATCACCAGGTACGATTTTATGCGACTGGTCCACAGGCACCCCCAGACCTGTTGTTCCACTATCCTACCGTAAGGTAGTGTTTAACCATTTTCACTCTCTGTCGCATCCTGGCATCCGCACCTGTCGCAAACTTATTGCTGCTCGCTTTGTCTGGCCAAAGATGAACTCCGATATCGTTGACTAGACAAATGTTTCGCGTGCCAGTAAAAACAAAGTTCATCGCCATACCTTTTCCCTCCAAGCACATTTGCTGTTCCGGACGTTCGATTCCATCACGTTCACTTAGACTTAGTTGGGCCGTTACCACCTTCACGTGGGTACACACATATTTTCACAGCAGTCGACCGTTTCACACGATGGCCAATTGCAATTCCGATACGATATCGGCAGAAAAATATTGCCATGGTCTTCCTGCATCACTGGATTGCCAATTTTGGTGTGCCAGCCACCATTACCACTGACCGCGGAAGCCAGTTTTAATCTACTCTCTTCCGTGAGTTCACTAAACTTCTCGGGTGTGCGCACATCACGACAACGGCATATCACCCTGCTTCTAACGGCCTCGTGGAACGACTGCATCGTCAACTTAAGACAGCACTGATGTCTCACTCAGACACAACTGCATGGAGTGACAACTTACCCCTCGTCCTTTTGGGTATTCGATCAGCTGTCAAAGAGGACATTCAGTGTACTACGGCAGAACTTGTATACGGTACACCTCTCCGCCTTCCCGGCGAATTTGTGCAGCCTCTCACCGTAGACACTAGCTTGTCGAAAGCATTCGTTCAACAATTGAAACAGCGCATGGCTCAATTGCGTCCAACTCCCACTCGCCTGACATCCAAACGCGTTTTTGTGCAAGACGACCTTAAATCTGCTCCATTCGTCTTCGTCCGGCACGACGCAGTTCGCAAGCCTCTTTGTTCCCCTTATGATGGCCCATACAAGGTGCTTCAACGGATGGACAAGTATTACGTCATACAGAAAGCTGACAAGACTGACACAGTCTCCATCGACAGACTCAAGCCAGCTTATCTTGAGTGCGTCCCACCGCCCGTTGCTCCATCCAATATCTCCGCACCGTCACCATCCATTCCACCTATGTCAATCCCTTCCACTCAACCTTCACACTCGACCACCCCACCCACACGTTTTGGTACTTCTTCTTCACCACAACGCATTTCCTCTCGTTCAGGTAGACATATCCATTTTCCTGCCAATCTTAAGGACTTTGTCGTATAATTTTTTTCTGCTCTTGTTATTCATCGAGCGTTTGTTTTGTACAACAAACGCTCTGGTGGGGGAGTTGTGTAGGTATTTGTACAATTTACATCTTTGTATCTTTCTTGGTCACCTGAATCTTTATGATCGCTTGTTTTAATGTGCTAAATAAATAAAACAGCCAGCTTCAACCGGCGTGTTGGACGTCTTCTGTTTTCGGTGCTGCATGTCACCGCTGCACTCTCGATTGTACTGATCTCTCTCAATTACTTGCAGTCAATTGCAATGATTGATCTTCATTTCTCGATTGCATTCTACTGATCGCCGTCTCAATTGAACTCCTGACTCTGCTCTTTATCCTTGATGTATAGCTTTCTGGATCTAGCTCAGAGTTCATTACAATCCTCAACAACACTCGCTATCTAGAAGCTGCGTTTTCGTGAGTCTGCATTCTAACAATCCTCTGACATTTTGCCGTCCTTTTGTCGTTTGTAGTTTAGACGCAATTCTCCACTTAGCGTTAATTTATTTGGTACACCTCGGTTCTTAGCAGTTTCGAACCTCGTCTACGCTACAAAATTGGTGACCCCGCTTTTCTATCATAACGCACCATATCACTTACTATGACGGACAATGAGACTAACGCAGACTCTCTTGACGTCCATAACCTCTCTTTCAAATCGCCCCCATTTACGCCGAGCAACCCTCGCGTATGGTTTAGGCAGATCGAGGCAGTTTTCTCGACTCGCCGTATCACCAGTGAACGCACGCGTTATTCATACGTAGTGCAATCACTTCCTTTCGATGTTGCCGTTGACGTCGAGGACCTCCTTGATCCTATCCCTGCTGAGGAGCCATACACCCAGTTGAAGGATGCTGTAATAAATCGTGTGGCCAAGTCGGCCAACCGAATGCTGCGTGAGCTTTTCACGCAAGTCGAACTTGGCGATCAAACACCTTCCTAACTTATGCGACACATGCGTTCTTTGCTTGCTGGTCGTCATATGGATGATGCAATTTTCCGACAGATCTGGCTTGATAAGCTTCCCCTGCCCATGCAGCAGGTATTGGCTATGCTCGACACGAGCACCTCATTGGATAAACTAGCCACTCATGCAGACAGAATAATGGAATGCTATCCAAGCGGTACCGCATGTTGTAGTCTTCAACAGACATCGGTGTCCACTTCCAGATCTGATAATATTGACACTCCTGCTCATCAAGGCACTCCAAAGTCAGAACGTGACCCTCCCTATGTGACGTTATCATCGTGCTGTAGTGCCTATCCACGGGCCGCACCATCATCTGACCTTTCGCAAGCCTCAAATATCGTGCGTAGCAGTGATTATGAAGATTTAAAGGATACCGTACGCCTTTTATGCACGCAAGTCAGCAACATGTGTTCTATCATCAACAATCTCCAGTCAAATAGTCGTAAACCATATCAACGTCGACGGTCCAAATCACGGAATGGCAGCCACAGACCGTGTGCTGGTACCATCGTACCTATGGCGTGAAAGCACGCAAGTGTATTCCGCCGTGCAAATTCCCATAAGCCGCAACAGTTAAACGACAACGCCAGCCAGTAATGGCGACGACTGCTGCTGGCCAACCGCGACCCAGTCGCCTCTTCTACATCACCAATAAGTCGAGTGGTCTCCGTTTTCTTGTAGATACCGGTGCTGAGGTTAGTGTTATCCCGCCTCCTAGGCGTCACCACCTCAAGCCTTCGCAGTTTTCATTGCAGGCTGCTAACAACACCGTCATCCACACATTCGGACAACAGTCCCTAACTCTTAACATTGGTCTCAGGTGATGTTTTCAATGGGTCTTTATCCTAGCCGACGTCCAGTCACCGATTATTGGAGCCGATTTCCTCTCACATTTCGGCCTTTCAGTTGATTTGAAGCATCGTCGACTGATTGATACTACAACTAGACTTTTCGCCGTCGGTACGGTCACCTCTGAACCTTCGGTTGGCATACACTTAACTATACCAAGTTCGCCATTTGCTGACATTTTGAAGGACTATCCGTCCCTCACTAAACCTTGTCAGTTTACCGAAAAAGTTCAGCACACAGTCCGGCATCACATAGTTACCACAGGACACCCCGTTCATGCCCACCCACGCAGACTTCATCCAGAAAAGTTGCGGGTGGCTAGAAGTGAGTTCGAACACATGCTAAATTTGGGGATTATTCGCCCTTCTTCCAGTCCATGGGCCTCTCCTCTGCACATGGTCCCCAAGAAATCAGCCGATGATTGGAGGCCATGTGGGGATTATCGTGCTTTGAACAGAGCAACTGTCCCCGATCGGTATCCCATTCCTCATATTCACGATTTTTCTCACATGTTGGCTGGAAAGACTATTTTTCTCCAAGATCGACCTTGTGAGAGCATATCATCAAATACCGGTCGCTGAGGAAGACATCCCCAAGACCGCCATCACAACGCCTTTTGGCTTGTTCGAATTTCTCCGCATGCCTTTCGGTTTGCGTAACGCCACCAAATCCTTTCAGCGGTTTATTGATGAGGTCTTGCGCGGTCGTTCGTTTACCTTTGTCTATATTGATGACATACTCGTCGCAAGTTCTTCGCCAGCGGAACATGCATCACACTTGCGTCAAGTGTTCGATCGTTTCCAGCAACATGGTTTGCAATTAAACGTCGACAAATGTCTTTTTGGCGTTCCTTCTCTTGATTTCCTTGGTCATCACATCGATCAGCATGGAATCACACCACTTTCAGAGAAGGTGCAAAGCGTTTTATCTTTTCCGTCTCCGAAGACCCTCACACAACTGCGAAGTTTCATTGGACTTGTCAATTATTACCGACGTTTCATTCCCAACTGTGCGGCAATACTGGCTCCATTGACTGATCTTTTGAAGTCGAAAGGCAAGCCAATTGAACTTTCACCGGCAGCTTACTCAGCTTCTGAGGCAGCCAAGAAGGCACTCGCTGATGCGACCATGCTGCACCACCTCAACTCTGACGCTTCTACGCAGTTGATTTTGACCACTGACGCTTCCAACAGTGCTGTCGGCGCAGTCTTACATCAACAGGTGAATAACCCGTTGCAGCCATTGGCTTTCTTTTCACAGAAGCTACAACCGTTGCAGACTCGCTACAGAACTTTCTCTCGCGAGCTCCTGGCTATATACCTGGCTATTCGTCAGTTTCGCCACCTATTAGAGGGAAGAGATTTTCGGGTTCATACCGGCCACAAACCTCTTACTTACGCCCTCAAGGCCAAACCAGATAGGTACTCGCCCAGAGAAGTGCTTCACCTTGACTTTATTTCGCAGTTTACTGCTGATATCCGCTACGTCCGAGGCAGCGACAATGTCGTTGCTGATGCATTATCGAGACCGGACATCAACACCTTGTCCACCAAATTCGACCTGGCGAAGCTTGCAGACCTCCAACTAGAAGACGAGTCCATTGCTGATCTTCGTAAATCTAGTACTCTGCAGCTTCGAGATGCACCACTTCCAGCATCACCAGGTACGATTTTATGCGACTGGTCCACAGGCACCCCCAGACCTGTTGTTCCACTATCCTACCGTAAGGTAGTGTTTAACCATTTTCACTCTCTGTCGCATCCTGGCATCCGCGCCTGTCGCAAACTTATTGCTGCTCGCTTTGTCTGGCCAAAGATGAACTCCGATATCGCCGTTTGGACTAGGCAATGTTTCGCGTGCCAGTAAAACAAAGTTCATCGCCATACCTTTTCCCCTCCAAGCACATTTGCTGTTCCGGACGTTCGATTCCATCACGTACACTTAGACTTAGTTGGGCCGTTACCACCTTCACGTGGGTACACACATATTTTCACAGCAGTCGACCGTTTCACACGATGGCCAATTGCAATTCCGATATCGGATACCTCGGCAGAAAATATTGCCATGGTCTTCCTGCATCACTGGATTGCCAATTTTGGTGTGCCAGCCACCATTACCACTGACCGCGGAAGCCAGTTTTAATCTACTCTCTTCCGTGAGTTCACTAAACTTCTCGGGTGTGCGCACATCACGACAACGGCATATCACCCTGCTTCTAACGGCCTCGTGGAACGACTGCATCGTCAACTTAAGACAGCACTGATGTCTCACTCAGACACAACTGCATGGAGTGACAACTTACCCCTCGTCCTTTTGGGTATTCGATCAGCTGTCAAAGAGGACATTCAGTGTACTACGGCAGAACTTGTATACGGTACACCTCTCCGCCTTCCCGGCGAATTTGTGCAGCCTCTCACCGTAGACACTAGCTTGTCGAATGCATTCGCTCAACAATTGAAACAGCGCATGGCTCAATTGCGTCCAACTCCCACTCGCCTGACATCCAAACGCGTTTTTGTGCAAGACGACCTTAAATCTGGTCCATTCGTCTTCGTCCGGCACGACGCAGTTCGCAAGCCTCTTTGTTCCCCTTGTGATGGCCCATACAAGGTGCTTCAACGGATGGACAAGTATTACGTCATACAGAAAGCTGACAAGACTGACACAGTCTCCATCGACAGACTCAAGCCAGCTTATCTTGAGTGCGTCACACCGCCCGTTGCTCCATCCAATTACTCCGCACCGTCACCATCCATTCCACCTATGTCAATCCCTTCCACTCAACCTTCACACTCGACCACCCCACCCACACGTTTTGGTACTTCTTCTTCACCACAACGCATTTCCTCTCGTTCAGGTAGACATATCCATTTTCCTGCCAATCTTCAGAACTTTGTCGTATAATTTTTTCTGCTCTTGTTATTCATCGAGCGTTTGTTTTGTACAACAAACGCTCTGGTGGGGGAGTTGTGTAGGTATTTGTACAATTTACATCTTTGTATCTTTCTTGGTCACCTGAATCTTTATGATCGCTTGTTTTAATGTGCTAAATAAATAAAACAGCCAGCTTCAACCGGCGTGTTGGATGTCTTCTGTTTTCGGTGCTGCATGTCACCGCTGCACTCTCGATTGTACTGATCTCTCTCAATTACTTGCAGTCAATTGCAATGATTGATCTTCATTTCTCGATTGCATTCTACTGATCGCCGTCTCAATTGAACTCCTGACTCTGCTCTTCATCCTTGATGTATAGCTTTCTGGATCTAGCTCAGAGTTCATTACAATCCTCAACAACACTCGCTTTCTAGAAGCTGCGTTTTTCGTGAGTCTGCATTCTAACAATCCTCTGACATTTTTCCCGTCCTTTTGTCGTTTGTAGTTTAGACGCAATTCTCCACTTAGCGTTAATTTATTTGGTACACCTCGGTTCTTAGCAGTTTTAAACCTCGTCTACACTACACGTATGTAAGGTGGACCAAACGGTGCAAAATCAAACAAAATGAAGAATTTATTCGTCGTAAATTAAAAATAAAACAATATGCTCCTTAGCACCGTTCAAAAAGAAGATTTGTCTACGTTATCTTTGCGAATAATTCGAAAAAAAGAATGGATCAATCCTGCCTTACTCAAAAACTGCAATGATAATTCCATTTTGAGCAGGAAACTAATTAGAATGTTTTTAATTTGCTTAAAATTAAAGTTAAATCAGACTTTCATTTTGGAAAAGCATTTTCTTTCCTGATGAAGTCCTATTTTAGATTAGCCTCGAAGTCGGCCCAGGTATTCATCTGTATTCATCGTCATATTTGCAGACGATGTTAAATTGTGAAGAGTCACGAGATCTGATGCCGGTAGGCATGCACTTTAAGACAGTATCAACCGTCTTAGCAGCTGCTCTGCTCGTTGGCTCTTAAATTGTAATTTTGCGATGTGCGTGTTCCTAAGACTCCGCACCAGAAGGACCAGTGAGGAGGATGATTACTTTTAATACCTTTCGATTCTCGAGGAACAGAAGGAAATCAGTGTTCTTAAAAACTAATCACACAAACCATCTTCACAGTGTTTAAAGGCAGCAAAATGCGCGACACAGGTCGTATTTGCACTCAGAAGTGGATTTGGGCAGATTGAGAAGTCTCTCTGACGAAAAACCTACGGGGCATTTGTGCGATCTCACTTAGAGTATGTTGTTCCGGGCCTGGCATGCGTGGTTTAAGAAGGATTATCTAGAGCTGGAACAAGTGCAGGCGAGGGCTACGAAGATAGTCAATGATCTGAGTCATCTGCCTTACGAGCAAGGCAGGTTGAACTTGATTTGTTTCCTCTCAATTACAGGAAACTACGCGGCGACCTCATCCAAACCGTCCAGATTGGCAAAAGGCCACGACTGTGCCCTTGAATTGGCTGACTTCTTCAAATTGGCTGGGTCGGAACATCTGTGGGGTCATCCCTATAAACTGCAGAGGAGGTTGGTCCACGAGGACGGCCGTTGGAACGGCTTTTCGGTGAGGGTCGTTGGAGCATGGAATTGACTCCCCTGACAGGGTGGTCCTTTTCAGAAACTGTTGACACATTTAAATGCAAACTAGATATTCATTTACTGAGAAACTATTGAACATATAATGAAGAATGTGTCACTAGCGGCAGCTTGCTCCTGATTCACACATATCGATGAGATTACATTTTTAATTTATCAGATTTATTACTGTTAACGTTTATTCGATTAAAAATTTGTTAAATGTGAATAGGGAGCTCAAAGGGGCGAAAGCCTACTTACCACAATAAAGTGAATCAAAGTGACTTTAGTAAGGAAGATCAAATGGAGCAAAATCAAACAGTGTTGAAGAGTTTATTCGTTGTACACTACAAATGCAACAAAATGCCCCTTAGGACCGTTCAGAGAGAAGATTTGTCCAGGTTCTTGTTGCGCATAATTCGACAAAAAAGGATGAAGGTTTTCTGCCTTCCGCAACAGATTACAACGATAAAAGCCATTTTTTGGAGTAGGAAACTAATAAGAGAATGTTTTTAAGTTGCTTAAAAATACATTCATTTAGGACTTTCATTTTGGAAAAGCATTTTCATTTTTGATGAAGTCCTTTTTAAGATCAGCCTCAAAGTCGGCCCAGGTATTCCATTGTAGAAAGAAATATATCAACGGCAACTTTCAAGTACTGTTGATGACCGATGGTTTGGATGGCCATCAAATTCGGAGAGCAACCGATCTGGTGGTCAACAAAAGAGACCACAAACAATGAGGTGCTCATTGACATCACAATGAAAGACTTCGGCTATACCGGCATTGACCGGCACCGAAGGGATACTTTAATGTTTAAAGATAACGCCCCTATTCACCGGTAAATGGAGGAACTATTCTTATTTAAATACGCTAGTTAGGTAATGTTTTTGACAACAGCTAAAATTTTCCTTCTGCAGTCTCCACAGAATTTTTTCTCCTGTCAACATTTTGGACCTTAATCCTTTCAAAAATCTGTTTGTACTAATGGAAAGAAACTGGGAGAAGGAAAGGAAACACATTTCAATAGAGCCAAAGTTGGAGTTTGTGCTTAATGATTGCATAAACTAAATCACAATTGAAAACTTTGTTTTATGTTCTCCGTCTTACAAAAAGATAACACGCTAAAGGACAATCAACAAAAATATTGGTATGGTTATGGTTTTCTTCTCTATATTAAAGCTTCATTTACGCACTTCCCATTTGATCTAGATGTTACGTCATTCTTTGGTAATTACGGCTTCGCATCCATTATCCGGTCACCTGGCAAAAGACGATTCTCGCTTGTATTTAATACCCGCCTAATTCATTATCCGATGATGATGCAAAACTTTGTGAAATTTTAAAATTGGTTTCGGAGTCCAATTTTAACATTAAAATAATCGCTGGAGATTTTAATTTTCCTGAAATTGAATGGATTTTAAACTTTTGTCCACCAAGATTTCAGCCTTTCCTATATACTATTTATTTTATTAATTGGTCCCAGCTTGTCCGTTCTTCAACGAGACCTAAACCAGCAAGCGCACACACGCACGCATTGAAGCCGGTGACCGCGCCATGACCACTTATCGCATTGATTTTTTTGTGCGAGGTTGCCTGGAGGCTTTTGACCAGCCTGCCCGTACTGGAAGCTTTTAACTGCAGTAAGGCCCTGATGCTCGACCTGTTAGTGCACTCATACAAGCAGCCACGTACGTATTACAAACTGGAAGTAAAAAGCGGAGAGCCATGAAGGCGAGTATATAGGATAGTGGAAAACATTTACCGTGCCCTCTGAAAAATAAAGTATGGGACAGGCACGGACTTTAAAAGGTTGCGCCCTAAGTAAGTGGGGCCACAGTACCACCCTAGCACCGCCATAGTCCACCTGTACACTAACGCCCACGGCGTACATGCCTGCGGCCAAAACAAATAGCACCAACAACAAGTGCATACAGTTACCACCGCCAACACTGAATCTTTGCTAATAATGCACTTATCCAAACGGAAAAACTTCTTCGAGAAGAATTCGAGAATTTATTCATAGGTAGAAGAGCGAACTGCAGGCTGAGTGAAGGTGCGTTCTTCGTTATTGACTCATTCCTGTATAATCTTGATGAATATGTAGCGACAGATAAATAAGTAACGACTGAATCGAGAATAATATTTGGCATCATTGTCAGTTCACAAGAGCATTTGCACTTCCGCTGTACACTTTAACTGGGATAGAGAGGCACGACATGCCTCCTCAGCCTCTGTCGGCGAGATTTCGGAGCAAATACGTATGGACTATTACTGTAACAACAAAACACGAACAACCTGACACAACCTAACATGGATAAAGGGGAATAAAGATGATAAAATAAGTGCTCGAGGATATAGAAGGAAAAGAGCGAAAAGTGTCAAGAAAATAGCTTGAAATTGCTAACTTGGTTTTAACTAGGCCGAAAGTTGTGCGAAAAATAGAGTCCTGTTCACAGCCGCAAACATTTTTGTTTCGGCTTAACTGCGCTTTCAGTTTAATAGGTAGATCTCCTATTATATAAAAGGCACGTATCTTAACTTGCAACATTATAATTGTGAAGTAGTATTTATATCTGTGTACATATATGTTTTAAGGACATGTTTGTATACCGCCTTTTGTACCGTTGCAACCCACACGGTTTCTCTGTATACCGCACTTAATTTTACGTTACAAATAGGGTTCTCAAAGGCCCACACCTATTTCCCTCAATAAATTGAATTGAATTGAACCATATCTCTAAGCATATCTGTAGTGATATCACTTCTAAAACATACACCGTACATTCCCTCTTTAGTACCACACGATAGTGACAGTAAAATGGAATAAAATTTTACAATACGATGGGTTTGGTAGCACACGGGTTTGGAATTGCCATGACATCGCATATACGATCAGATAATTGCTTGACGGGATGCGTTTTAAAATCAGTGTATTTTTTAAGCAAATATGTAATATATCGTGTATACATCTTGATATGTACTACAATATCCTCGTGTTCAAATTTACTTATAGCGAAGATTTTCACAGTACTGTCTTCTCTGCCTTCAATTTCATATTTGTCATGTTTAATGTATTTATTCGAGTAAGTGACTTGGTATAAATAACTAAATTCACGTGGATTCCCAAGTGAGGCTTGGGTAATTGTGAGTTAGACTCGCATACACATATTGCTGCTTTTATCTGGGAAGGTGGATGCAATGATCTCTTTGGACGTATTCATCACTTATTGGGTCCAGTTTGAGTGGACGTGATTTTAAATAGTTATGAACGCAGGTTCCTATTCCTGTGACACCTGCACATTTATAGTGCGCCCTGCAAAAACAGAAACGCATTTTCGTCACTATTTTAAATTAATGAAGTTCGTTTTCCTTTAGATTGTCTTTCTGCTGAAAAGATTTACGCTAAGGTGAAATGATTCGAGACTGAAGTCAGTTTACGTACACTACCGATTGCTCCACGTGAAGTTTGTAGGAAATTTAGGTACTGTCGCCAGTGGCGCCCTAGGACCGAAACAAGTATTGCTTGTAAACATTGTAGCAGTCGTACGAACCTTCTAAGCTTTCTTTTTAAAGATTTAAACACCTACGATGATGGTCGCGAAATCCGACAAAGAATCCAATGTATGGATAATGCGCAATGATCCACCGAAGAAACACCCACTTGCCCATTTGTCAGTGTGAAAAACCCTTGCAGGACTTTAAATATGATAAAACTATTGGTACCCGCAAGCCCAGAGACCCAGGCGGAGCAAAACTCTTGTCATGGTGTCACGGGTCGACCATTCATTGTCAGTACAAGTGAGTTGCAGAAAGCACTTAAGAGGGAGGAATTGCGATCGATCAATCAAGAATTTCATTCTCTCAAAATTTCAAATTTTCACTTGGACCCTTATCCACGACTATCTGCAACGATAGGTTCGAGCGGGAATCGAAACGGCCAGGCAAATGAAATTTTCGTTTCCATGTTATCGTTTTTCCGCGTTAAAACACTGCACATACCATGTAATTTTTGCTAGACCATTGAACGCAGCAGAGGTTACTGATGGGTGGCGACCTACGCTTCAGAAAGAAACGTCGAGCGTTCTATTTAACTCTCCCTTGTGTCCTTGTAGATGATGGCATCATCAGTGCCTCTTCCTCCTCAACCCGCTGATCGTGCACTTGGTCAGAAACCAAGCATATGGTAAGCGGTCCCCCAACTACTGCACCTGAAAGGCAATGCTGCTTGCGTAAATCCTTTTTTAAAATTACAGGTCTCAACTTTTTGATTTGTAAAAAAGTGACTCCCGCCCCGTCCTTTCTTTTGTTTTAGGGTTTCGATCGGCCAGAAGATTGCAAAAATACAAACCGCTTAATTTAGGACAGGTGAATACCTTGTTAAAAATATGAACGACAGTAAACCTACTGCGAAGACTTCGTTACTTCCAACCTATCCTATACAATTTTTTCTTCCGTAGAACTTATCTACAGTTGCACATGTAAAAATGATCTATCGGTTTATTTTTTCTAGCGAAACCTTTGCTCGATATTGTGCTGATTCGTAACTTCTCTAAGAAATGAACGCATATGTGTACACGCAGAGTGTACATTCTCACTGACTGAAACACTGCGACAGCATGCCGTACATTTTTCTGTGATAGAGTAGAAGTGAAATTTTATCGAAATACCGCTGATAATTACATATTTCAAAGGAAATTTTAAAACAGGAAAATTATGCCCTTCTGCGGATGGTTGGCAAAAGTGATGCGGATTGTCATCCGCATCGGCAAAACGAGAAATTTTTATCCGATGAGGGAGTGGTGGTGAGGGAAGGGACACTGTTTTCCCTCACTGGAAAACATATTTGGTTTAAATTTTTGGCATCCAACCGCATTACTCTTCTCACATTGTTATATTCTACTGTTTGACACCGAAATAGGCTATTTGTTAACACCAGATTCCACTCTGGCCATATCTAGAGTTAAAGCATAAGTTTCCCCGCCAGGGGCTGAATACTATGATTTTCGACTGGACGTGACCCGCAACAAAGGTATTCCGCTTATAGAATGGGTTAGGGATATCCCAGGTTGCTCCTAAGATCCAGTCCAGAGCCCTCGCATATTTGCTAAATGACCAACAGGTAATCAGAATATATTACTGGCGGATGTTGCGTAGGTGGTGATGGAAATTTTATTAAGTAACCCGCCGCCGCTTCGTTAACACCGTTTGATTTTGATCTCTTTTGGACTTAATTTCCAACTGCTCATTGTTAACTGCAGCCGAGGTTCACGCGCACTGGTCATCAGCAACGTGTTTTGTGCAACAGAAGAGTTATCGTGTGATGCTCTTCCGTGGCAACGCTTATATCCACCTGATACCTCCAGTGTTCATTTTGGCATCCGCTCGCCTAATCATCAAAACTTTAACACCCTCTCATGACACGCGTTCGCAAAACCACAGTCGTCTTTCAATTTTTCAATTTTACTGTACAAGTAGTTTCATCGTGCAGCTTGCCGCAGCCACCGAAGCCACATTAACGAGGAGCTGGACTCTTCTCAGTCGACAGTTATCTAAATCACGGATTTTATCTACCGTGGTAGATTAACGGTATGTTAGATTGCTTATCTCAAGGAATGCGTGCTGAGTGCCATTTTAGACGGCGTCCTCAGAGTCGGCCTCTATTCCATTTACCTCAAATGCCAGCGCCAGTCCATTAGCCAGGTCTGTCGGTCGTCTAATTCACGACAAGTGCAGTCATCACACGACCTGTTCTCTTACAGCGCACCAGGCTTTTACAAAGAGGTGCCAGACGGCTTACCTCTCACATGCGGGCGCGTGCTATAAAGGACAACTGAGTTATATTCTAACTTCACCAGCCGGTCATTATACACACAGAAATTTCGACCGTTGTATTCGACGGGTCCACCGTGCTCCACAGCATGATGGTATGGGGACGGGGACTTGCGTGAATTAGTTTTGCTAGGTAGCAGACTTGCGCTGGTGTCTACCGCAGTATTTCTTCCCTCATTCTGCGCCCGGTGTCATGACAGAATCAAAAAGACCGAAAAGCTGGAGGGACGCAGGTAGCTGAGCGTGTCCGGAGCCGCCACTGGGCGTACCACCAAACCTGGCTCGGACCCCACGGAGTGAATGCCATAAAGGCCACGATTAAGAAGAGAGCCATTGCAGCCTCGACTCTCAGTCAACGCCAGTCAGCCACTCCAATAGCCAAAACACACATTGTGCTGACCACGCGGTCCGAGTGTTCGCGCCAGCTCACGTCAAACCATCGCGCAGCAGCACCGTGATAGTTTCTAGCGTCAGATTGTTTATGAGTGAGGTAAATGCGCGCTGAGCTGTCGACCTCCACTTTCTCTAATTTCACAAACAGACTACCGTCCGAGCCAGTTGGTCGATCTGATGTGGAAGTGGGCGCATTGCGGATTATCGGCGATACCCGTCTTCGCGGGCGCCACAGCATCGTCCCTGGGCATTTCGCACACACCAGGATCACCGGTGCACTCAGGATATGGAGGAAACTATCGCCGTCTGGCTCCCAACCCATTGATCAGCCACTGGATACGCTACAGCACATACGCTGGTTCGACGGCGTGACTGTGGTGGTAAGCGTCCAGATTGGCAGCCTCTGCAAGCCGGTTTTCGTGGGAAACCGTGATATTCTCCGGTACGTGATGATGATAAATGGTAAGGGAGTTGTCTACTTATTAGTGTAGGTAGTGTGCACTGATATGGCTAGCCTCCGGGGGTTTACCGCAGGTTTAGTGGAGAACGCACCAGTACGTACAATGAATTCGTTAATGACCGACCAGGCCGATGCGTGAGGTAAATGATGCGGGGCGATTGAGACAGTTTAAGAGAGTCCCCATCGCTGGTGGTGGTGATGACGGCGGCGGCGGTGAAGGCGAAGGTGGTGGTGGGTATACCAGGCGATGGTATTGGGTTGTGGTCTCTGCGATGGGGGAATAATAGAATTCATGCCAGTAGGGTGAGTTGAGGGGAGTCTGGAGGAGGGTTGACAGATTTGACGTAGAAATTGGAATTGTCGTATTGTTGGTGCATTGCGTCCGAAGGTGTCCGACCAGGCCGATTCGCGCGCGGAAGATGCGTTGACAGCGTGGGCATGTTGGCGGGGGCATGTTCGTCCGGGGCGCTGGTGACCTTCGTGCCGCTCTTTTGGCCTTGGCGGAGGTGATCCGGTTGGCCCCATAGATTGCTGCACCTGTCTTCATGGATCTTCTCCAAGCCGGTCTATCCTGGAGCCTCCCAGCTCGCCGGGTTGATTTGGTTGCTGAGAGATTTATTCAGTGTCCTTGTAGCGTCGTTTTGACCTCCCCTGTCGGCGAGCACCCGTAGTGACATCTCCGTAGAAAATTCGTTTGGGGTCGCTCGTCGTCCATTCTACCAGGTGGCCGCTCCATCGTAGTTGCACTTGCCTCAGCATGGCTTGGATGCTGAGGATTCCGGTCTGCTCCAGGACTTCCGTGTCCGGGATCCTTTCTCGCCATCTCAGCTTCAGTAATCTGCGGAGGCAGCTTAGATGGAAGTGATTCAGCTTCCTGGCTTGGTTCGAGATTGACGGTCCTTGGTTCAGCTCCGTAAAGGAGTGTCGTCAAGACGACGGTCTTGTACATCTTCAGTTTGGTGTTTAGGTGAATGCCGTGGCGATTCCACCTGGAGGCCTGCCTGCCTTTGGAGATCCGTTGGGCAACCTTGTCATCGATTCTCGTGTTGTGTGACAGCGTGTTTCCTAGATAATCGAGAGTTTTCCACATTTTTGAATTGAGCACTGTTGACATTCTTTCGGGTAGCACTGCATTCCGTGCTGGGTAGACACCTGAGTATCCTCCATTCCATCGAGTGCTGTGTTTTTCTCTACCAGCTATGGGTAGACTCCTCAGTTAGTTGGATAGAAAATCATATCTAAAAGGTCAAAGTCTTCTTGTCAAGCTGAGCTCATCGTTGCGAAGTTAATTAATATCTGCAGGAAAAACTGCGATTAGGGCCCAAAATGTCTGTTGTGAGTGTTCTTCCTGAAGACTACCATTGCCTTGTCTCATGCATTTCGCTCTATCCTTGTTGAAATTCACATCGGAAATCATGTCTTATTCAGTGGTACGGCTTAAATTTTCTTAAAGGAAAAATAACTGGAAAGTACATATATTTTTTATCTTTTGCACTGTAGGGATTCCCTGATTTTCTGCCGAGAGCACACGTTCTGGAGAGCCTTCGAAAGACCGCTGACGACGAATGTGACCCGGCTGCACACCAGGAGGCGAGAGTCAAGTAAGAACGCATTCAATTCATTTTTCCCTCCACGCTAACATTTATCTCTTCTTAATGCCCGTAGTCACTTTTCTACTAGCTGTGAGGCACTTCCGCGGTGAAACGCGATTTGTAGGTGAAATATGAGAAGAATGAGTGACTTTCACTTGCAGAAGCATAGTTGTCTGAGAATAGACCACTCATCTTCAGAAAGGGTTGGGGTTTTTCTGATTCTGCATATAAAACGACCTTCGGACCTTGGGCTGGTTGTAAAGTGGTGAAACCTTCCGTCCGTTACACATTTAGTCACGTTCATCGGATTAAGTGATGTCCAAATGAACGCCACCCCCAAACAGTTCGTCACATGATTGATGAAAGATCACGAACCTTGTAACATGCACAGACCGTCCACACCCCGCATCCACGGCAGTTATGCTGCTATATAGAAACTACCGGTTCGCTGACAGCGAAAAATAAAAGTATGGTACAACGAGAAAACAACCCCAAACTCTACCTACTAGTTCATTTTTAATCGCGCTCTTGCGTGTTGTAAAACTGCGGGCTGCCATAAAAACAAACAAGTTTTCTATGGTGGATCAGTCTAAGAAATTATTGAGAAGCAAATCCACCTGTTCCTCTATGTAACAGTCTTTTCTATGCTCTTCCCATTTGCTCTTGATTAATGCAAAAAAAAACATTTCTTTAGGATTTAGGTGTGGGCTGTTAAAAAAACGAAAATACTTTGCAGTCCACACGCCAAGATGCTGGTTGCGGTCTTCAAGCCTCGACAGTTCCTTAAACTTTCTGTCGACGAAATGTGTTTCTACCACATCTACCACCCGAGCCGACTTCGCAGGGTTATCTAGCAGTAAGACCTAGTAACAGGGTTATCTAGCACAGTATGTTCTTGGGGAGCGGGGAGTTCTTCCCACATATAATGACTTCGGAGACCTGTGTAAAAATAACAAAAATCATCACCAGGAAAAATACATTTCCAGATTGAACGTCTGTGATCAATATACTTCTGGGCAAACAAACTACGTTCTCTACTCAGTTTCCTACTTAAAAACAGCCTTGTTATAGCATTTTGCGGATGAAGATCGAAAACCATCAGTTTTGTAATAATGTAATTATGAGGTTGTATCAATGCTAGTTTATAGTACAACGGACACAAATAAGAGCTTTCGATCTGTACCTTTTTACTAGCGTGAGAAAAATTCCTGAATATCAAAGAACTTCACATTTGGCCCCATTTGGCATCAGTTCAATTCAACAAACTGAAATAACCCCATCAAATGAGTGCCATGCTACCACCCCAAACTTCCATCTTGACATTTTAATGAGTGAGGCAATCCTCTGTATGTATGACAACGGGAGATTTGACCGGACGTTTTTAAATTATAAAAATATATACTCTACAGATGCAATATAACCATTTCCTAGGAGCGTTCAACAGGGCGATCACGTTCTGTGGAGTGCAGCTATAGCTCTACTCTACGCGATTCAACAGCCATTATAATAATTCGTGTGCCTGAACTTAAACAATATACACCATCTGCGTCCTACATATTTATGGTAACCTATTGCATTTTACGTCAGTCACTCCGTTTGCGATACATGCTGAATATTTCGAGGTTGATTCCTCTCGGAAGTTCTCTTCAACCAAAAATCGGACCGGCGGTACCGATGAGGTCAAAAACAAGCTGCGAAGAATAAGACAAGCCTACAACGTATTTTCAAACCTTATCCTGTTATGTATGCGCGGTTCCCTGTAAACAGTCCTAAGGGGCATATAACCGTACTTTGTTTAGTGTACGGCCAAATCGTCGCTGGGCTTGTATGTGGACTCTTTTGGTCCATCTTGCTTAATTCTCGGAACCGTTTTATTGTTAATAATTATGTAGGGTGTTGACCTGGCTTTTTATTGATGTTGATGTAACAACTCGCTCGGCAGCCCTTCGGTTGTCGACTTCCGTAGAGAGCTCACACCCGTCCGACAAGGGGTGTTTGATGTCGTAACACATAGCTTGATACAGAAAAGTAATAACAGGTCATGGATCTTCAAACGCATACTTGTTTCTGCTTTCTAAGTTTCGTTGTTTAAAAGTAAAATAGCTCGAACAAGTTTATTACTACGCTGTTGCAAACAACATTACAAATTCGTGAAAAATAATTTTGAAAAGCCGAATTCCTCCCCTTGTTTCGATTGCAGAATATATTAATTTGAAACCTATATTGATTATATGAATGTTCTTATATAATACAACACCCAAAAACAATACTTTTCAATCTGTTATATTAACTAGCATAGATGTTCTGAATATCCGGAAACGTCGATTTGCCCAAAAATATGACCTTTCTTTCGCTACAGATTTTAAATGCATTCTTCCTAGCAAAACGCTATCCGAGCCTCAAAAATTCCAAAAAGAGCAGACACCAAATACATGTCGATCGAGAACCCAAAACATCGAGTTAGTAAAGCTCTTGTTCTGGATCGATCTTGTCTTCTGCTCCGCTTTGTCTTTCGAGCAAATCGTCTCTCTATTAGCACAAAATCACATACGTGTTTAACTGCACTGATCATGCTCAGTTGAAAGCAATGCTTCAAAACAGTGCGCGGTGCGCTTGCGTAGCGCTCTCAAAGAGTCCACACCCTAACACTTTCCGCCACGACGCTGTTTCTGGACCCTGCTCGTCACTCGAGGCGGCTTAACTACTCTCCCATCGCGCGAGATCAATCCTGACCGAGATTCTCATCTCTGCCGGCGCCTACGGATGCCTTTCTACCACGCGACACCTGCCACCGTCGACCGCGGAGATGAAGTGATTATCATCGAGGCGTCGTCTGGAGCTGCTACACTCCCATGAGCACTAGCTGTCGGTGGGATACCCGTCCTATACGGCTCTACAACCCCAAAGGTTCGCACAGCTGCATATTAGTGTGAGTAGGATGTGGGTTATTTATTGTCCCGTGTTGACGAGAATGTTTGCGTACTTTTTCAGCTTCTGTATTAGGCTAAAGTACAGTTAGCGCACGCTTCCTTGAACACAATTTTCGAACCCTCCAGGAACACAATCCGTTTTACGTTTGTCGTTTAAATGACTATGAACTTGAATGTCCTGCAAGGGTCATCCTTCGAATCTTGCATGGTTCATATACGAACCCTAACACGGATGTGGGTGTTTGGTAGCTGCTTTTCATTCTGTCACTCCTACAACAAGGCCAAAATTTGACAACAGTGATTGACGGGGTTGACATATATATATATATATATATATATATATATACATATATATATATATATATATATATATATATATATATATTTAATCCGACTACGCTTTTTTCGTACATTTATGGTGATTTCAAGACCAGTTAGATTTTCTTGCCTATTTCTGTGGAAACCAGCAAATTAGCCATATATATTTTCAGTAGGAACTTATTATATTTTGTTTTCACTTGCAATAAACAACCGACATATCCAATTCATAACCTTTCTTGAGCAATACCACC
>WEDG01013377.1:0-124446 GCA_017591395.1 Schistocephalus solidus
GAATATGATGATAGTGTGGGGCTCACCGATCTGCTTAAGGAACATGTATGTTCCGTTGTGCCCTGGAGCTCGAGACTAGAGCCCTCGGAGGCGGTCGCATAGCGACGTGTAGCATATGATGGAATGGAACCAACATAGAGACAGGGGAGACCTGAATGGCCATTTCTGGCTTATTAGCCGTCATCAGCCAGTCATAGCCCAATCCTAGTGTGGCACACCTGGGATTCGAACCCGCGACCTTTGGTATTTGAGTCAACGCACTACCATTGAGCCACGGGCTCGTTGTTTTATCGGTTTGTGATCAGAATTTGATGATAGTGTGGGGCTCACCGATCTGCTTAAGGAACATATATGTTCCGTTGTGCCCTGGAGCTCAGACTAGAGCCCTCACAGGCGGTCGCATAGCGACGTGTAGCATATGATGGAATGGAACCGACAAAGACAAGGTAGACCGGAATGGCCATTTCTTGCTTATAAGCCGTCATCTGCCAGTCATACCCAATCCCCAAGTATGGCACACCTGGGATTCAGAACCCGCGACCTTTGATATTTTCAGAATGACACGCTACCATTGAGCCACGGGCTCGTTGTTTCATCGGTTTTAATCAGGGAATATGATGATAGTGTGGGGCTCACCGATCTGCTAAGGAACATGTATGTTCCGTTGTGCCCTGTAGCGCAGACTAGAGCCCTTGCAGGCGGTCGCATAGTGACGTGTAGCATATGATGGAATGGAACCGACAAAGACAAGGGGAGACCGGAATGGCCATTTCTGGCTTATTTGCCGCCATCAGCCAGTCATAGCCCAATCCCAAAGTGTAGCACTTGGGAGTTCGAGACCGCACGACCTTTGGTACTATAGTCGAATGCTCTTACTTTGAGCCACGGGCTCGTTGTTTTGTCGGTTTTGATCGAGAATATGATGATAGTGTGGGGCTCACCGATCTGCTTAAGGAACATGTATGTTCCGTTGTCTAGGAGCTCAGACTAGAGCCCTCGCCGGTGGTCGCATAGCGACGTGTAGCATATGATGGAATGGAACCGACAAAGACAAGGGAGACCGGAATGGCCATTTCTGGCTTACTATGCCGCCATCAGCCAGTCATAGCCAATCCCAATTTTGGCGCGCACTTGGGATTCGAGACCCAGGACACTTTTGTTATTTGGAGTCGAACGCTCTAAATATGAGCCACGGGCTCGTTGTTTTTGTCGGTTTTGATCGAGAATATGATGATAGTGTGGGGTTCACCGATCTGCTTAAGGTACATATATGTTCCGTTGTGCCCTGGAGCTCAGACTAGATTCCCTCGCAGGCGGTCGCATAGCGACGTGTAGCATATGATGGAATGGAACCGACAAAGAACAAGGGAGACCGGAATGGCCATTTCTGGCTTATTAGCCGTCATCAGCTAGTCATACCCAATCCAAGTGTGGCACACTTAGGATTCGAACGCGCGACCTTTGGTATTTAAGTCGAACGCTCTACTATTGAGCCACGGGCTCGTTGTTTTGTCGGTTTTGATCAAGAATATGATGATAGTGTGGGGCTCACCGATCTGCTTAAGGAACATGTATATTTCGTTGTGCCCTGGAGCTCAGATAAGAGCCCTCGCAGGCGGTCGCATAGCGACGTGTAGCATAGGATTGAGTGGAACCGACAAAGACAAGGGATACCGGAATGGCCATTTCTGGCTTATTAGCCGTCATCAGCCAGTCATATCCAATCCCAAGTGTGGCACAGCTGGGATTCAAACCCGCGACCTTTGGTATTTGAGTCAAACGCTCTACGATTGTGCCATGGGCTTGTAGTTTTGTCGGTTTTCATCGGGAATATGATGATAGTGTGGGGCTCACCGATCTGCTTAAGGAACATGTATGTTCCGTTGTGCCCTGGAGCTCAGATTAAGAGCCGTCGCAGGCGGTCGCATAGCGACGTGTAGCATAGGACGGAATGGAACCGATAAAGACAAGGGAGACCGGAATGGCCATTTCTGGCTTATAAGCCGTCATCAGCCAGTCATATCCAATCATAAGTGTGGCACACCCGGGATTCGAACCCGCGTTTTTGGTATTTGAGTCGAACGCTCTACGATTGAGCCATGGGCTTGTTGTTTTGTCAGTTTTGATCGGGAATATGATGATAGTGTGGGGCTCACCGATGTGCTTAAGGAACATGTATGTTCCGTTGTACCCTGGAGCTCAGATTAGAGCCCTCGGAGGCAGTCGCATTGTGACGTGTAGCATATAATGGAATGGAACCGACAAAGACAAGGGAGACCGGAATGGCCATTACTGGCTTTTTAGCCGTCATCTGCCAGTCATACGCAATCCCAAGTGTGGCACACCTGCGATTCGAAACCACGACCTTTGGTATTTGAGTCAAACGCTCTACCATTGAGCTACGGGCTCGTTGTTTTGTCAGTTTTGATCGGGAATATGATGATAATGTGGGGCTCACCGATCTGCTTAAGGAACATGTATGTTCCGTTGTGCCCTGGAGCTCAGACTAGAGCCCTCGCAGGCGGTCGCATAGTTACGTGTAGCATATGATGGAATGGAACCGACAAAAACAAGGGAGACCAGAATGGCCATTTCTGGCTTAGTTGCCGCCATCAGCCAGTCATAGCCAATCTCAAGTGTGGCACTCTTGGGATTCGAACCCTCGACCTTTGTAACTTGAGTCGAATGCTCTTTCTTTGAGCCACGGGCTCGTTGTTTTGTCCGTTTGATCGAGAATATGATGATAGTGTGGGGCTCACCGATCTGCTTAAGGAACATGTATGTTCCGTTGTACCCTGGAGCTCAAACTAGAGCCCTCGCAGGCGGTCGCATTGCGACGTGTAGCATATGATGTAATGAAACCGACAAACACAAAGAAGACCGGAATGGCCATTTCTGGCTTATTAGCCGTCATCAGCTAGTCATACCCGGTCCAAGTGTGGCAAACCTGGGATTCGAGACCCGCGACCTTTGGTATTTGAGTCGAGACGCTCTACCACTGAGCCACGGGCTCGTTGTTTTTGTCGGTTTTGATCAAGAATATGATTATAGTGTGGGGCTAACCGATCTGCTTAAGGAACATGTATGTTCCGTTGTGCCCTGGAGCTCAGAAAAGAGCCCGTACAGGCGGTCGCATACCGACCTTTAGCATAGGATTGAATGGAACCGACAAAGACAAGGGATACCGGAATGGCCATTTCTGGCTTACTAGCCGTCATCAAACAGTCATACCCAATCCCAAGTGTGGCACCGCTTGGATTCGAACCCGCGACCTTTGGTATTTGAGTCGAACGCTCTACGATTGAGCCATGGGCTTGTTGTTTTCTCGGTTTTGATCGGGAATATGATGATAGTGTGGGGCTCACTGATCTGCTTAAGGAACATTTATGTTCCGTTGTGCCCTGGAGCTCAGATTAGAGCCCTCGGAGGCGGTCGCCTTGCGACGTGTAGCATATGATGGAATGGAACCAACATAGAACAGGGAGACCTGAATGGCCATTTCTGGCTTATTAGCCGTCATCACCAGTCATAGCCAATCCTTAGTGTGGCACACATGGGATTCGAACCCACGACCTTTGGTATTTGGAGTCGAACGCACTACTATTGAGCCACGGGCTCGTTGTTTTTGTCGGTTTTGATCCGGAATTTGATGATAGTGTGGGGCTCACCGATCTGCTTAAGGAACATATATGTTCCGTTGTGCTCTGGAGCTCAGACTAGAGCCCTCACAGGCGGTCGCATAGCGACGTGTAGCATATGATGGAATGGAACCGACAAAGACAAGGGAGACCGGAATGGCCATTTCTGGCTTATTAGCCGTCATCTGCCAGTCATACCCAATCCCCAGTATGGCACACCTGGGATTCGAACCCGCGACCTTTGATATTTAGAATGAACGCGCTACCATTGAGCCACGGGCTCGTTGTTTTGTCGGTTTTGATCGGGAATATGATGATAATGTGGGGCTCACCGATCTGCTCAAGGAACATGTATGTTCCGTTGTGCCCTGGAGCTCAGACTAGTGCCCTCGCAGGCGGTCGCATAGTGACGTGTAGCATATGATGGAATGGAACCGACAAAGACAAGGGAGACCGGAATGGCCATTTCTGGCTTATTTGCCGCAATCAGCCAGTCAAAGCCAATCCCAAGTGTGGCACACTTGGGATTCGAACCCACGACCTTTGTAACTTGAGTCGAATGCTCTTACTTTGAGCCACGGGCTCGTTGTTTTGTCCGTTTGATCGAGAATATGATGATAGTGTGGGGCTCACCGATCTGCTTAAAGGAACATGTATGTTCCGTTGTGCCCTAGGAGCTCAGACTAGAGCCCTCGCAGGCGGTCGCATAGTGACGTGTAGCATATGATGGAATGGAACCGACAAAGACAAGGGAGACCAGAATGGCGATTTCTGGCTTATTTGCCGCCATCAGCCAGTCATAGCCAATCTCAAGTGTGGCACACTTGGGATTCGAACCCTCGACCTTTGTAATTAGAGTCGAATGCTCTTACTTTGAGCCACGGGCTCGTTGTTTTGTCCGTTTGATCGAGAATATGATGATAGTGTGGGGCTCACCGATCTGCTTAAGGAACATGTATGTTCCGTTGTGCCCTGGAGCTCAGACTAGATTCCTCGCAGGCGATCGCATAGCGACGTGTAGCATATGATGGAATGGAACCGACAAAGACAAGGGAGACCGGAATGGCCATTTCTGGCTTATTAGCCGTCATCAGCCAGTCATCCCCAATCCCAAGTGTGGCACACCTAGGATTCGAACGCGCGACCTTTGGTATTTGAGTCGAACGCTCTAACATTGAGCCACGGGCTCGTTGTTTTGTCGGTTTTGATCAAGAATATGATGATAGTGTGGGACTCACCGATCTGCTTAAGGAACATGTATGTTCCGTTGTGCCCTGGAGCTCAGACAATAGCCCTCGCAGGCGGTCGCATAGTTACGTGTAGCATATGATGGAATGGAACCGACAAAAACAAGGGAGACCAGAATGGCCATTTCTGGCTTATTTGCCGCCATCAGCCAGTCATAGCCAATCTCAAGTGTGGCACACTTGGGATTCGAACCCTCGACCTTTGTAAATTGAGTCGAATGCTCTTACTTTGAGCCACGGGCTCGTTGTTTTGTCCGTTTGATCGAGAATATGATGATAGTGTGGGGCTCACCGATCTCGCTTAAGGAACATGTATGTTCCGTTGTGCCCTGGAGCTCAGACTAGATTCCTCGCAGGCGATCGCATAGCGACGCTGTGGCATATGATGGAATGGAACCGACAAAGACAAGGAGACCGGAATGGCCACATTTCTGGCTTAGTAGCCGTCATCAGCTAGTCATACCCAATCCAAGTGTGGCACCTAGGATTCGAGACAGCGCGACCTTAACTGGTATTTGGAGTCGAGACGCTCTAACGTCTTTGCCATATATATATATATATATGGAATGGAACCGACAAAGACAAGGGAGACCGGAATGGCCATTTTCTGGCTTATTAGCCGTCATCAGCCAGTCATACACAATCCCAAGTGTGGCACACCTGGGATTGACTGACTGACGACTAAACGATTACGATCTCCTGTCTTTGTCGATTCCATATCATATGCTACACGTCGTATGACAGCCTGTGAGGGCTCTAGTCTGAGTCCAGGTACAACGGAACATGCATGCAGCGATTGAGCCCCACACTATCATCTATATATATATATATATATATATATATATATGATAGTGTGGGGCTCATCGATCTGCTAAAGGAACATGTATGTTCCGTTGTGCCCTAGAGCTCAAACTAGAGCCCTCAAAGGCGGTCGCATAGCGACGTGTAGCATACGTTGATAATGCGAAACCGACAAGGACAAGAGAGACCAGAATGGCCATTGCTGGCTTATTAGCCGTCCTCAGCCAGTCTTACCCAATAAAAAGTGTAGAACACCTGGGATTCAAACCCGCAACCTTCGGTTATTGAGTCGAACGCTCTACCATAGATCCACGTGCTCGTTGCTTTGTCGGTTGCGATCGGGAATATGATGATAGTGTGCGGCTCACCGATCTGCTAAAGGAACAATTATGTTCCGTTGTGCCCTGGAACTCAGACAAGAGCCCTCACAGGCGGTCGCATAGCGAAGTGTAGTATATGTAGATAATACGGAACCGACAAAGACAATGGAGACCGGAATAGACATTTCTGGTTTATTAACCGTCATCAGCCAGTCATACCCAATCCCAAGTGTGGAACACCTGGGAATCGAACCCGCAACCTTTGGTTATTTAATTGAACGATCTAACATTGAGCCGGGGGCTCGTTGTTTTGTCGGTTGCCATCGGGCATATGATGATAGTGTGCGGCTCACCGATCTGCTTAAGGAAAAATTATGTTCCGTTGTGCCCTGGAACACAGACAAGAGCCCTCACAGGCGGTATCATAGCGACGTGTAGTATATGTTGATAAAACGGAACCGACAAAAGACAAAAGAGACCGAAATGGCCATTTCTCGCTTATTAGCCGTCCTCACCCAGTCATACCCAAATTTCAAGTGTGTAACATCTGGGATTCCAACGCGCAATATTAGGTAATTGAGTGGAACGCTCTACTATTGAGCCACGGGCTCGTTGCATTGTCGGTTGAGATCGGGAATATGATGATAGTGTAAGGCTCACCGATCTGCTTAAGGAACAATTATGTTCCGTTGTGCCCTGGAACTCAGACAAGAGCCCTCAAAGGCGGTCACATAGGGACGTGTAGTATATGTTGATAAAATGGAACCGACAAAGACAATGGAGACCGGAATGGCCATTGCTGGCTTATAAGCCGTCATCAGCCAGTCATACCCAATCCCAAGTGTCGAAAACCTGGGATTCGAACCCGCAACCTTTGGTTATTTAATTGAACGATCTAACATTGAGCCGGGGGCTCGTTGTTTTGTCGGTTGCCATCGGGCATATGATGATAGTGTGCGGCTCACCGATCTGCTTAAGGAACAATTATTTTCAGTTGTGCCCTGGAACTCAGACAAGAGCCCTCACAGGTGGTCACATAGCGACGTGTAGTATATGTTGATAATACGGAACCGACAAAGACAGAGGGAAACCGCAATGGCCATTTCTGGCTTATTAGCCGTCCTCAGCCATTCGTACCCAAATTCAAAGTGTGTAACACCTGGAATTCGAACCCGCAACATTAGTAATTGAGTGGAACGCTCTACCATTGAGCCACGGGCTCGTTGCTTTGTCGGTTGCGATCGGGAATATGATGATAGTGTGCGGCTCACCTATCTGCTTAAGGACCAATTATGTCATGTTGTGCCCGGGAACTCAGACAAAAGCCCTCACAGGCGGTCGCATAGCGACGTGTAGCATACGTTGATAATGTGGAACTGACAAGGGCAAGGGAGCCCGGAATGGCCATAGCTGGCTTTTTAGCCGTTTTTTTCAGCCATTCATACCCAATCCCAAGTGTGGAACACCTGGGAATTCAAACCCGCAACCTTCGGTTATTGAGTCGAACGCGCTACCATTGACACACGGGCCCGTTGATTTGTCGGTCGCGATCGGAAATATGATGATAGTGTGCGGCTTACCAATCTGCTTAAGGAACAGTTATGATCCGTTGTGCCCTGGAACTCAGACAAGAGCCCACACAGGCGGTCGCATAGCGACGAGTTGTATATGTTGATAATACGGAACCGACAAAGACAATGGAGACCGGGATGGCCATTTCTTGCTTATTAGCCGTCATCAGTCAGTCATACCCAATCCCAAGTGTGTGACACCTGGGATTCGAACCCGCAACCTTCGGTTATTGAGTCGAACGCACTACCATTGAGCCACGGGCTCGTGGGTATATATATATATATATATATATATATATATATATATATATATATATATATATATATATATATGTACTGAAATATCGGCATCCCAAGAAATTTAATTAAATAAAGTTGAGTTCTTTGGGAACAAAATAACTTTATTGTGTAAATTTTCGAATCTGGTGCCCCAGTTCGTCGTCAGACAAATGGGAGATGTACAGAAAACAGTTAACCTTAAATAATGCCTAACACAAGATTCTATGGTTGGCTAAAGTTTGAGCCAATAGACATCCGGAGTTTGAAGGTATCTGATCGAAAACAGCGAAAACAGCCACTATCGATCAGATAACTTCAAACTCCGGATGTCTATTGGCTCTAACTTTAGCCAACCATAGAATCTTGTGTTAGGCATTATTTAAGGTTAACTGTTTTCTGTACATCTCCCATTTGTCTGACGACGAACTGGGGCACCAGATTCGAAAATTTACACAATAAAGTTATTTTGTTCCCAAAGAACTCAACTTTTTTATATATATATATATATATATATAATGCAATCTCGTCAAGAACCGTTATTCTACTTTATTTTTAGTAAAATGTATCTCTTTTACATTTTGAACTTAAATCAATATGAGTTTGCTTTAAAAAAACAAATGTATGAGTAAGTTTGACATAGAGCTGACGTTAAAGTTACGTTTACGATTTCCAAAACAGGGCGAGAGATCAATCTGTGGCCTTTTTTACCGTTGATCTCACCTATCTTTTTCGTATCTGTAAATTTGAAGTCCTGGCTACTTTAAATGGCAACTTGAATCAGCGTCTCGCAAACGTGTACAAATTGTTTTGAGATTTAAACTCCCGGAGAGTCTAACCGGTGTAATTTACAGGAGAAAGAACACGCATAGACAACGCTAGACCACTGGCTTGATTCGAGTTTGCTTTCGTGACCCACTTAATTTTACGTCTCATGGTTGCTTCCGATCTCCGCGCATCAGCAATGTCTTAATCTGAGGCAACCGTCTTCGACATCTAGGGAGCTTTGTCTCTATCACAAAGAAGTCGTCCCTTGGTGGGCTTCCTGTGTCAAACGCTTCCGCCCAGTGCGTGAATGCACACACACACACACACGGCCTTGTGGAAGATCAAGGGCACGGAATTCAGTTTAACGAAATGTTGCACTTGGTACCAGTCGGTTTTGGAGTACGTTTGCAGATCCCTGCACGCGTGCGCTACCGCCTTCAGAGACACGAATTTATGCTGTTATTTCGCCATGTGTTCTTCTGCTGAAGAGAACTCCCAGAAGGTCAGAACGATGTTCTCTCCGGTTACCTTGAAAGGTGAGCGCGCATGCAGCTGGAGGAGCCGTAGCAATTAAGAGTGTTGCTGTACAGCTTGATTTACGAGTATAACCCACCCAAAAGGCCTTTTTTGTGATGTAGAAGAAGGCTAGTGTCAGCGACTGTTCAAGAGACTAATGAGTCCGTAGAAGTTAGCATGTTTTGTTTTATATTATCCCTTAAATCTAAGCAAGGTTCGTTCACATACATAGATATATACTGACAAAGGTTTTCGGCTTGCTTTTTATTACTTAGCTAACTTGAGGGAAATTTAATTTTTCTCTTATTCAATTGTAAGGCCTGCAGATGCGTTTCATACCAAGAGAATAGTTGCCTCTAGTGGAAAACCTAACATGGACAGTTTAAGAAATTCCTTGAATTTGTCATGCGTTACGTACGATAGGAAGAGCGATTACAAAAAGACCTTTCCGGCCTGCCAACTGTTTTCAGTTATTTGTACATAATTTTCAGGTTCGGTAGATCGAAAGTCGGGTCTGAATTAGGAGACTAAGTACATATACCCTAGCGTTTGACTGCATTGCCAGGGTCACACAGACACGTTTTAAAGTATCACTGGTCACCTCGTAGGGCAGCTGGTCATAATATGAGCCTTATATCTCTTTTAAGGCTCCTAACATTTAATCCCCGTTGGTACGTCCGAAAGCACCAGCGAACGATACTTAACAAATATCCCTGGTTAATCAGGGTAACTAAGTGAGTAATAACGCTTTCATTGGCCAGTGTTATTGTCGGCTATGCAATGGACCATTGATTGCTCATCGCTATAGGCGCACCAAAAAAGACCAAGTTGCGATTATCTATTCCGTTCCGTAAATGTACACAATGATTCAACGCCACATTGTGCGAACAGAAGAATAATGTGTTTATGTGACTTTCAACCATTAAAGCTTTGTTAAATCGTGTGAGCTTATAAGCATGCTAATGGGCACTTTAGCACACATCTGCCATAACCTTAGGTAATTCTTCTGAACCCTTCAAGTTAATGCTTTGACAGGAATTTTGACGCAAAGTAAAAGATGCTATTGCTTGCCACTTAAATCTGACAGCCACTTGTCCATGGTGATATTTCGATCGACAGTTTTTTGATAGGAATTTATTGAGGTTTGTGGGATGTCGATGTGGGGGTATTGGCTTCCATATGGAAATTAGGTAAATAAGGCCGATTGCACTGGCAAATTTAATAAATCAACTTCGATTATCACGTAGCTATTCGTTTGCTTCGGCTAGAACAGGGAATTGCAAAAGTAGATCACGTTCCTGTACAACTACATTTACAGTTCGACGCTCCCCTAAAATAATTTTTCTCGCAATCCCATTTGCGAAGTTTTTAAACTAACTTTTGAAACTTATCCTATCTGGAATATCGTAAAACCCCAAGAAAAGAGAGTGAGCAGGACTCCATGCCATCAACAACAATCTTCTGAATGGGTTAAAGATTTCATGACAATTTTCAACTGTTAACTTTCGGTAGCTGCCTGACTTTGCATTTTTACCTGCCCCTTAAACGGTTAACGTAGTAGATGCGTTAGGCCAACACGCAGGCCACATCAGGAAACGGTAGGCGTTATTAGGGTTGCATTCCCATAACATTTGCTGAACATGGAGGGGTGTGTGGTGGTACGTCTAGGGGCGTCTAGGGTCTAGGGACCCCACATCGTGGCCAGGTGGGGGCGGAGGAGAGCGTGCGATAAATGCAGCGCAAGTCTGCTATCACTCTAAACTAAATCACGTGCAAGTCATCGTAACCTGCACCACCCTTCCATGGCGTATACGGTCAAACGTAAAAGTCGTCGGTGCTGCACCTACTCCATAGAACACAAAGTGGGCGTCATCGCTTTCCACGACCGATTTGACGTCTGATCGTCTCTATAGCGCAGACTAAAGCATTCTTTTCCATCACATGTTGAGACCACATTGGTGAACACCATTCCAATGTTTTCTTTTGCAATATGTATTGAACCCGACATAATGTAGGCGCGTTACTGCGCTGATCTATTTGTTTGTCAGCATCTGGGAATATCAGATCAATTTCCAATCAATTCTTGGCTGAGCCTTTAACAATACTGTCCGAACCTAACGCCGGTGTGACCAAATCAGTGTTTTTGGAACTCTCAGGAAACAGTCCACTGCCATAACGGTCCATGCTCGAGAGATGCTTGACAAAAAAGGTATCGTTTTGTCATGAAGGTAACAGGATCACTGCAACAATAACTTTATTAGCTGGACGTTTCGGATTATCTCTCAAACCCATCATCAGAGAAAGTCGCACAAAAGGATACTAGGGGTACACAAAGCACATAATTTATATGGGCGTGGTTGTCTGTCCATCACCCGCCTACTATATATGGCCGTCCTTGCTGGGGTCGTGGTGGATGGGATGATTGCTGGTTGGTCCCTACTCGAGTTCTTAATGGCCGTGATTTCATCACCGTTGTTGTTCTTTAGCGATACGATTACTCGGCAATTCGGCCCGCTGTCACGCGAACTTTTGATCACCCGCATTCTCCGCGCGCGTGGCTGTCAATTGTTTTGCCCAGGTAAAATCACAACATAGAATATGGAGGTGGAATATCATTGCACCTGTTAATTGAATGCGTTCCGGATGGGCATCCGACCGTGCGGAAATCACATTTTTGTAATTTGCTTACATAACTTTCGAAGGGATCAGTAAAAGGGATGTTTTATAACATCACCGAGGATCCACATTTTACTTTCCGACTACCTTTTGCGTACCACCCTTTACAATTTCAAAATTATAATCAGATGGAGGCATTTTTTCATTATCGGTCTCATTTTTTTTGCTACAGCTACGAAAAACTCAGAAATATTCCCTCTCCATTTGATTGTAAATGTCGCGGATATGAGGAATCAGGGACAACAGGTGGAAACGTGAGCAGCATTGTTTCAGCTGACTTCGAATCGTCTGAACAATTTATCTTTTCCTTTATGAGGGAACTCGAGCGTCGTACCCAGCAAGACCTTCCTGCGCTAAAGTGTCTTGGTAATTTCTCCAACTCACCACCTGCATCAGAACTGCTAGACGAGAAGCATAGAACACAGGATGAAACGAACATTTGGGATCACCTCTTGGAATTCGCTTACAAACAATGGAATGAATTAGTCCTCTTGGCAAGCCACAAACAGCATGCTATTCAAATGGCAGAACGATTCTCTCGGCTGGCGGCCGAACAAGAAAACTGCTTGAAGTGGGTCGAAGTGAAACAGGAGGTTCTTCTGACTACTGGCAACGATGTCACCGACGTGCGAGAAGTGATTCGCATGGAATGCCGCATGTCAGACTGGGAGAGCGATCTAAAGGCTTTGACTGGAAGTGTTGAGTCCTGTCTGGAGGAACTGGATTCTCTGAAAGAGGCATTATCTCAAACAGTCCAGGCTACCAGTGAGGGTGCCAAGGGAATGAAAACCGCCAAAAGGGCTGTTAAAGAGTGGCAATCCAAGCTTCAGGGACGGTGGAATGAATTTATGCTTCTTCTGGAAGAACACAAGAAAAAAACTGGATGTCTCACTAGCGCTGCAAAATGTCCTTCAGGTATGTCACTTGGCATCCACTTACTTCGAATTTTTTTAAACAACGATGTTTAGTCAACGTTTGAAAGACTCCTAAATGTGAAGGTGCCCTTTTCGAGGGAGAAGGGGCTGTCAACTGTTTCTGTCGGCGTGGCAATATCCATGGTGTTAGTGGAGTTGGAATGGCTTCCATCTCATCGGATTCGAACGCACGGCATGCTTGGAAGGCTGAACTTGTCCAGAGAACTCACTATCGGCTTACCAACCGGCTAAATTCTTGTTATCCTTCAGTCCCCTAGTTATTTGTTACAGCCTCGCCGTTCTGCCAGTCTCGCATATGCACAAGGATGTCTTAATTAAAGCATTAAACAAATTGGGGCGTCACCGTTGAGTAGAGCACTTTTGAAAAGGCACTGATTTTTATGAGAGTCGATGCATACCTTCCACAGAGTCCCATTTGGGTTATTTAATGGCCTTCTAACTAATGTTGACAACGCCCAACTTCTATGGTATATAAATATTTTTCAACGCCGTAAAGGAAAGGTTTTCCTGTGCAAAAGTCTTAAAAGCAGTGCTAATGCCATGCATATCCTTGAGTTAAGAACTCACAGTTTGACCGTCTTAGTCCGGTGTGCTTCACAGCACGGACAGTGAACTACGCCTGGATTAGTTTTAACTGGTAGAAGACTTGCGCTGCAGCTACCGCACTATCCCTCTTTCTTCCCCCCCACCCACCCATCCGTGCCCAGTGTCACGTCAGAGTCAAGAAGACCGGAGGCGGGGCCAGATGCAGGTGGCTGGCGTGGCCGAAGAACCCCCTGCCCATGCCACCACGCCTGAATCAGATCCCAAGGGGTGGGAGAGCACAAATGTCCAGAGTGTATGATGCGGCGTGAGCCTGCACATACACGTGCCTCCACGCCCCTCCCATGTTTGAAATTCGTTATGGGAGCATAATCCGAGGAACACCTGCCGTGTGCTTATCTAGACCCCGTGGTTCTTCAGCGCATCTACCACGCGGCCCGTTCAAGAGGAACATTGAGGGCTGCTGAACTTATAGTCAATCATACCAACTCCATTTTTGATAGCAACAAAAGCCGCAGTGCAAAAAAGTGCTCTTCGCGTTCAATGTTGACTAGGTTAAATCCCTTCTCCAAAAGACTGTCAGGTTTGTTCACCAGCCCAGTTACACGATTAACTGGGCTGAAATAAATTGATATCGTGGTTTAAGAAGAAAAAACTATCAATTATTTCACCCATCTAGAAATTTTGACTCTAGCATAACGTTGTCGGTTTGTGTCCCGGCTAAAATTCACGTTAAATGTTTTCCACTGGCTTCAAGCTCGAGCTTCTCATAATCCATCTTACAAAGTAACGTAAGTGTTCCCAGTATCGGAAGAATTATTGAAACAATTATTTGTGATTTCAGCTGGCGGAGCGATAAAGACATTTAAGTTTTGAATACATATGAAAGGCTGGTATAGGACGCGGCCCCAGCTCTCACATCAGGCAACTGACCAGCTCGGACAGTGGTCTGATTTTGGGGGTGGGGAAGAGAGTGCGGTCGAGAGCTCAGCACATTTGCCTCACTACAAAAAATCTGACACGCTTGAAACTATCACGGTGCGCTGAAAGCCATGGTTCGGAAGGTTGCCAACTGACGGGATTACTCGGGCCGTGTGGTCAGTCCAATGTGTGTTTTGTGTGGAGTGGCTGACTGGCGGACTGATAGTCAGGCTGCAATGGCTCCTTCTTAATGTGGCCTTTATGGCACTCCCACTCCGTGGGATCCGAGCCAGGTGTGGTGGTACACCCAGGAGTGGCTCCGGCCGCACCAGCTACCTGCGCCCTCTCCCACCTCTGGTCTTCTTGACTCTGTCTTGCACCGTGCTCAGATGGGAGAGGAGGAGAGAGTGCGGTAGCTACAGCGCAAGGCTTCTATCACTTAATACTAATTCACGCACAAGTCACCGTCCCTACACCACCCTTCCGTGGAGCCTACGGTGGACATCGTCGAAATCGACGGTCGAACTATCGTATAAAACGCGGCCGTGGTATTATGCAATGCATTCGCCGAATCAATCACAGTTCAGCGTAGATGGTTAAACTTGCGGATACCTAGTTTGTGGATTTGAGTCCAACATTATCCTGCAGCTGAGAAGCAAATTGCAACAAACCTTGACCATGCAACTCCGTCTAGAATGCATTCGCTATTCAGCCAATTTGCTTCGCACAGTTTATTTGCATCTGCCATGGACAACCCCATGACCTCTGTGAATTCCAATCCCTGACAGGAAGTGAAGGGCTTGAATAACGTCAAAGCTCTCAACTGCTGAGCAACGAGAACCTAACCGACTGATGTGGGTTTTACCATATTTGAGGCAGGTTACCCACACAGCCGTCTAAACTTGATTAATTAACCAAAGTTGACAGAGTAAACTGATTGCCCAATCAGGTGGCCCTAAGCAGTCAGTTTCAAATCCACCAGATGCCGACCAGTTTCGCTTAATAAATAGGTGTTTTACCAGATATTTCGAATTCATCAGAGTCATTTGTGAAAACCTTCGTTGCCTCGTCGACATTGGTATTGGGGCCGACACTGCAAAATCATAAAAAAGGCCTGGTATGACATGTGTCTAGACATTAAGCTGATCTAATTTTCAGCTCATCAAGTAACTACCTATCACCGGGTTTTTCATTAGTATGCATGCGAATGTTCGAGGGCCAGGAGATTGCATGCGCAAAGGATAAATCTGATCGAGCACCGGGGCAATTAATTTTCTGGAACTTTAAAACTCCTGCAGCAGTCCATCTTTAGAGAAAGCAACAGTAAAAAAAAGGCGACAAGCCAATCAATGATCACTGAACAGGTCTGGAGGTGACTTCACATGGACCCGTAAATTAGCGCTAAATCGATATATAGATTGATATAGTCCCCATACGTGGACCTGGTTTCAATCAATTCTCGTCTTTTCCTGCTTCCGGCGTGGGTGATTATCTGCGAAGCTTAGCTCACGGCCCATTTCGTAGATTTGGGCAGTAGTTTGCGATAGAGTTATCATAAGTAGAATTATATTCCTAGGTGCACATGTATAGCTGGAAGTCAATGAACCCATTTTATCTTAACGTCATAACTGCTTTTAGTATGACACATCGTTATCATTATTCCGGATTTGTATAATATTAAATATCAACTAACGCTATAGGGAATATCAAAACGAGAATAGACTTCAAACCCTATCGTAAACTGCAATGTGCTGTTTGATTCCTTTTAACGGTGTAATGATAAATAATTGTTTAACTGTCAATGAATTAATCAGTCTTTTTTTTAAAACATGCGTCTATTTAATTGCTGCTTTATAAATAAAATCGTTATTGGCCTTCGATGGAATTCCCCTAGCATCCCACTAAATGAAATTCTGATTTAATACATTAACAAAACGCATGTTCCGTAAAATCTGAAGCGTGTTTTTTCATGACAAATATACGTGGAGTTAATAAGCATCTAACCTAAAGTAAGAAGCGACAAACATCCCGGCTGCATTGCGTCAACGGAAAAAAATGTTTTTTAACGTTCTCTCTTGAAAATAAATTGCTTTCTATTAATCGACAAACATAGTGCAAATAAAAATGGAACAGTTGATTATGCTAAATGCAGTTGCATATTCGTTCATGGCAGATTTGTCCTTAAAACTAATTGTGCCTAAAATGGCCTTTTAAAAATACAAAATTGTTTTTGTCACTCTAGGAGGCCGAAGAAATGAATCTGTGGCTGCGAAGCAAACAAAGGATGATAGCTTCTTTGGAAATGCCAATCACCATTTCTGACATTGATGAACAAACCTCCATTTACCAGAATCTACTGAGGGACTTGGAACATACGGAGGGGAAGATTTCAACCATACAAGATGAAACCTGTCAGATTGTCCATGCTCAGGAGACCACCATAGCGGAAGCAGTCCACGAGAAGCTGGGATCCGTTGTCAAATGTTGGACCGAACTTCGTCGATTTTGTCAACAGAATCTATTGGAACTCACAGAAAGCAGACAGACACAGGTAATTAGTTAGATAAGGTGCGGGTTTTTATTAAAAGGTGTAACTCAAAGAAGGCTTCTGATACTCTGAATAAAGCAATGCGTAGTAAAAAAGTTTGCTTGCTCCACCATTAAGAATTTGGTGCTTCACAAGCAGCTTCATTCGCAGCGGGATATCGTGAACGGCTTACCGAAATTTTAAAAGGAATTTTTGATAAGGAAAGAATACCTTGTAGGGTTATATAAGAAATTATCGTGCAGACTAATCCTAAGACGTTTTAGGCACAATTGGCTTCTGAACGATCGCCTGCAGAAAACTTGCTCAACAGGAAATGACTACATTGTAACTTGCCATTTTTCCTATTGTTCAATATGCCCTTATGAATTTAAACATAGAATGCACAACTATTCCGCATACATTTGTCAGCAACATTCACCATCTTCCAATCTTTTACCTGAATAATGTGAAAATTTATATTTTAATAAGATCAGAATTCTGCATGTTGTACACCATAAACCTTCCATTCAAAACATATTGTTTCTCAGCCGGTTGAGGGCTTGCAATTGAAATAGTTTTAAATGATAATGGACATGCCTTGCATCAACCGCATTCTGCCTTCCCTTAACCGCCAGTATCCTGTGTCCAGGAGCTCTCATCACCTGCACAAGGCAAATTGAGAGACATTTTGCTACAAGGGTGATGCCACCCTAACAAGCACCCCCTAATGAAGTATTCAACGTAGTCTACAAACATTGAACCTCTCTGGGATCCCTAGGTGGCATCTGCTGAATAGTATTTAGAAATGCATACTTTTCCGTACCTCGAAATTATCTAGCTGGTGGACTGTAAAAGCTAAAGAAAAGACAACAGTTGATCGGATGCCACCTTATTTGGAGATTTATGAACATGTTTAACCTAAGTATAACATTGAAAAACAAGGGCTTTTCTACTGCAGGAGTACGACCAAGTGTGTTTCGTGAATAACATTTTTAATTGAAGAATTGATTCTAAGGCAGCAATGAAATCAATATGCTTGTGTTGTCTGCTCTTTTGAAATTGGCTCCATTTGCCAGGACTGCAAGTCGCGTACTAGCGAAAGGTATCGAGGAGAGGTTATAGAAAAGGATGCGGGGCCCTGCTACAAATATTTATATTTCTCACCAACAGCTGCCATGAAATGTTATTTGGATTGGTCGATGTCAAGATTGTGTGGTTACACAACCACCTGCACTCGTTACTCATACGACACAAAGGATGTGAAACCCTTAGTAAAGGAGAATAAAACGTATAAAAAAGCCTGAAAGAAACCAAAGATATAATTCACCTGCCGTTTACTAAAGATAGCTGCAAGTCGTGATCAATAAATCTGATAACCAGAAAGAATCACAGAGCCAACTCGATTAACAGTAATCTTAGAATCTATGCTGTTTCCTAGGAATTAAAAATCTGATAAGAGCCAAAATAGAAGTCACTACCAGAAACTGGTTCTCTACGAAACCCGTTGACTCCCTGCGGCTCGATTTTAAGGTTTGCCGAAGAGGGTCAAGGCCAATGCAACACTCAGGCTGACCAAATGCCCTTTGTGAAATTCCAAAAAAAATTGGTCTTATGTTCCTGGCCGATGGCTCTCCCATCATATAGATTTCACCAAATGAAATTCTCGAAGGCATAAAGCAACGGATGCAAGAACCAGACAAATCTATGATATCCTTTGGGGTATTTTAACTCTTCATCACCATTTGACAGCAGCTAACGTTAGACGTTGCAAATAAACGAACGCCTGAACGTAATAAGGAGAGCGAAAAGCCCCTGTCATCAAAACATCTACTCGAGCTTCAACCTAACTGCCTACAAATGTATTTTACCGCGTTGGAGATGGGTATTGACAAATAAAGGGCACTCCTATGGGCTCTGCGCTATCAGACCTGATGGCCAATTTAGTCTTTCAACGGATAGAACTCCTAGTGTTTACCAAGTATATTACGAAGTTCTGGTTTTATTATCGCAAAGACGCCTTCATTTTTTTAAAAGAAAAACCTACCCTAAGCACCTCAATAATTTACTGAACTCGGTAGACCCAAATATCGAGTTCATGATGGAAAGGCGAAAAAAAAAATCAACCCCCTTCTTCGAAGTCAGTGTGCGTCGGTGGGCAACTGGGCAACCGCAAATGAGTTACTACAAAAACGCCATCGACACAAGGTAAATACTCAACTGCGAAGGTAATTATTCTCCGACTAAAAGACGCAGTTATGTCCACAATTTATTTCAAAGAGCTGAAAAAATTGCAGCACGCCAGCAGAACAAAGAGTGGAAAGACTATACCTTCAGAACCACTCCCGAGCTAATGTATATCCTAAACTATTTCATCGAGAGAAGGGGACCCCGAGCGAGGAGATGACAGCCCACGGAACAGTGTTTTGAATTCCTTTATTAAAAGGAGTCTCAAAGTTGGTTTCTTGACTGATAAAACCTACCAGGCTACACATAGCCCATCGAACCAAGGTAAAAATGTGATGCCATTTGGTGCAGCCTAAAAATGCACTGTCATCCACCAAAACCTATGCAAATGTCTATGAAATAGACATTGTCAGCAGCCATTGTCGTCCAAGAAAGCTTTGCAGCACCAAATGACCAAGAATTGCCTTCGCAGAATAAAAACCTTTTAAGCCTGGGATAGTCTTCTTCTTAGTGATCATGGCTTAGGACAAATGCCTTAACTAAGTTATCCTTAGGACCAGTTATATATCCATGTGCTCCGTTGTAGGATTCGGGATATAGATGAACGCAAAATAGTTAATTACAGAATAAACAGGATATTTCTTTTAATATTTCTACTGTTGTGCGCACTTCCCACACTTTTGGTGGGCATACAGGTATTTTGTTCAAGAGATAAGGCTAGAGTAGTGTTCCAAAACTGGAAATAATACCTGCCATCAAAAAAATATTTTTTATTTGCATTTTTGTCAGAGTATGCCAGGTAGGCAATATATAAACAAGTATCATCCCGCATTAATTGGAAAGTACTAATCGCGGTGAATAGTACTCACATTCCTCGAGAGTTTGACAGAAGTGTCTAGTTGTTTGATCATCCGAGTCTTATTACGAGATCATTCTGAGCGATAAAAAATACCCAAGAGAACATATGTCAACCTATTTGTCGATATGAACTTATTCGCAAAAAGCCTTTAGAGTCTGCAAACAGCAGGAAATAAGCGTTGAATACACGCGAAGCCTAAATGGTATTAGGCAGAGTCTTCATCTTAATTCGAACCTCCAGTTGTCATCAGTGATTAATGATCTGGGATATAACCTCAGAAACTATATTATACACAAATTTTTCCGTCTTAAAACGTGGGTACCTACTCACCTGGTCGCTTTTATCTAACAAAACAACTGGCATGTTTTTGTTTGCATGGTCTCAAACCTTGTCCAACATTACCTACATATTGCGAGGTCCAGTCCAATAACAGCATAATACAATAAAAAAATGCGTTCAGTATATATATGCACTTTTCTAAATAAAAAGAAAAAGAATGAATTGGTACTCAGGTATCCCAGAACTAAAATCTCTAGTCAAATACACCACTTTGGAAAAGGAATATAAAGTACTTGTCCAAACCCAGTTCTTCACTTCATCGTTAGAGGTTAAAAAAATATGCATATATTTTAGCATGTTGAGTGCACTTAGAAATTCCTGCCTGTCTAGCCTTTGCTATTAGTTGCGAGCACTAAAACGGTGGTTCTTTTTCCTTCCAATTCTGCAAGAGAATTTCATATACAACATGCCACGGAGAATGCCAATTGAGGTGCTTACTTGACTTCTATGTATACCTTACTTGTTAAGGCGCATGACGTACTGACGATCGGTAACAACCGTGAAACAGCTGTCTGCGTCTTTACTGTGTTAGGGTTCGAACACAGGAAAATGTGCTCTTTGGTGAATACAGCTCATATCCGCAGGAATTACGTTGGGTTTGTTTTAATATTCACGTCATCTGGACAACTGTGGACTTATCTAATTAGCCTGGTGCCTGCCAAAACCTCCGGTTTTTCGCTTCGCAACTAAATTAATGTTACGATAAATGCCAAATTTACCGGTTCCTGTTGCCGTTCGATGATACAAAAGTAAAAATCAGAGTAATGTGCTTGGTAAAGAAAGCAAAAAGTCAAAATGGGCCAATTTTAAAAATACGCATTGCATAATAATTTTTGGTGAATAACTTTATTTTTAGACGATTGCCTCACGCAAAAACAGGTTTTTCATATGGCAGAGGAATAGAACAGATATTTTCCAGCCATATTTCTGTTGAATTGTCTTTAACGAGCAGTAGGAATCTTGTCAGTACATATGCATAAATACCAAACGGTTCGGAGGAGAGATAATTATGGACAAATGGTTCACGGTATGATTTTGCGTTTACCGAGAGTAGGATTTCATTTAAAATTGGCTCAAAAACATTCCTTTCCCGGCTCCGAACGTTTAATTTCCTCTTCGAAAAATAAACCTTTTGAAACCTGGATGGTTATCAGACGGACTTCGGCTGGCAACGTTGGGATGACTTTTATTGAGAAGGCAACACAAAAAAAGCATTGCCCTTCAAATTGGTTATTACGGTAATCAGTATTATTGCTGTCTCTTGACTTTTTCTCCAATGTCCTATTTATATCGCCAGGTACTGTAACGTTCCCGAGTCTGTTAACGAAGAAATTGAAATTTGAGTTTACTACTCATGTCTTTAATTCGCGAAACGACAAAAAGATTATTTTGGTTTGCCGCTAGAACTTTCCGCGTTAAAGCGGCTAAAACAACCCACTTCCTTTTTTACTCCTATGCATTCAGCTTATCTTGAGGGAAATGGACCAACTAAATGCCTCTTTGAGCCGGAAGGAAGGCCAATTTGCACGCACAGATTACCTCGTGAGTAATCCTTTTATTTATTATCGTTGACGTTCGTTTTGTTGTCAGCAGCCATTGTCGTCAAACGTATTATTACATAAATGTAGTAGACATTCTTAAGGATAATACCTCTAATTGTAAGATGCAGATCGTGTGGACAATATCAACCACTCACTCTGACTGAATAACATTTTTTGCGAGAAAAATCCTTTAAATGCTACTCCCAGTAGATCCTATGTCAATGATCTAGAGGAAAAAGTATTTCGAAAAAAGGGAAAGCCAGTCTCATTACTCTATTTTTCCCTGATCTGAGATAGTGATAGGTCTCTCGGAAGAGAGCTGACATTTGTATTCTCTTCTATCAGTTTAGCAACATTTATATCTCCAAAAACGCATTTTATCAAAGCTTTATGCAGTGCAACTGGTCCGGAATATGAAATCCGGACTATAGGACTTCCACCTCATAATGATAAATCATGCACCATGTGCATATAATTCACAGACAGTGTGGCAGATCGGTAATTCAAGTGGTATATCCGTCTCAAATGTTTTAAATGTCAGCTAAACATTTTACATCATATTGTGAACTCAGCATATAATGTTTCATTCCAACTAACTTACTCCATGTTGGCGCATCAGCTGGAATTTGCTAAGCTGCAGATAAAAGGTATCGAGGTGTTTTGAAGCATGACAAACTAATTTTTTCTTTCTGGCCTGTCTGATGTCAAGTAGATGCTTAAGACAGTCATGATGACAGTTAACTCTTCTGATGCATCCTTTGCGAATGCATCCAAACGAACGTTTAAGGGAAAAATATTTTTGCTTAAAAGGCCTTGGTTGCAGCTGCACGCCTGATTATCCCCACCTTACCTACGTCTGATGAGAAAGAAAAATGTAGGACATTCCGACGTGAAACAACTACTTTGCAGTTAAGCTGTGGGACAATTAATGTTAAAATCCTAGTAAAGACATTTTTTTGAACTAAAAACAGATTTTCAGATTTCCCTAGGCATTTTTTTGCGGTAGAAAATGTACTGTTGGTCATTCTATCGTTCATATTAACGCACCAAATGAGCACAAATCTAAACTCACGAGTAAACATGCCTTGGTCCCTGGCATCTCCTCTTATCTTTTTTTAGGAATTTAGTTTAGGGCTGGTAGTTTCGCAAAGTAAATGCTTTTTCGTTTTGCAAGAAATGCATTCATCTTTACGTTCAATCTTAGCCAAATGCAGTGGTTGTTCTCATGCTGCTCTTTCATGTGTTTACGCTTCAAGGACTGTGTTTTGACAGTTTTGACAACTGGTTTACAAACCTTTTGCTTCAATTTACATTAACAGGCTACGCATGGCAGTATGACAGTCAGGTAAACTGTAAGTAGTTATCATTCCCCCAATCCGTTAGCATTCACTTCTTCCTAAGCTTTAAGCTGCTTTGTTGACACTGTGGAGTTTTTGCGAACAATGCGTATACTCAGCTGACAACCACGCCTTCAATTTTATACCGGCATCTGATTATGGAATGCAATGAAGCAATATAAAAGGTTTATTTATTTTTTATCAATTTGACGACTCTCATTTTTTAAATTCAAAGACTAATTTGAGAAACGGTAAAAACTCATGTGAGTGCTTATCGCTTGGGTGGTACCCATGCCGCAATCATGTTTTAAGGATTCACGCACAAGCCATAAATCTGCTGTCTTTAGTGGTCTTTGCAATTCAAGAAAAAATGCTGAATGCATTAACCATATCTGGTTTACGTTAAGAAACCAGCAAAATGTATCTGTCTGTTCGAAACTCCACAATTTACATACAATTCTCTTTTAGCCTAGCCTTGAACACATCTGCCGACAATTGAAACTGCAAAATGAAGTGCTTACATCTGTTCGAGCGATGAGCGCTGGAATTTCTCAAATTCTCAGCGCTGCCGCGGAAGCGAAGATACAGGACAAAGTCCGGCAAAGGGCGGAAAATCTGAAAAACCGGTACAATCTAGCTCTTTATTGGCCATCTGATCTAACGAATGATATTCTTCCAGGACAAGAGTTCATTTGAGGGATGTAGGTTGATATGAACTCTGAATAATCAGCGGATATGTGCCTTTGTTCAGTATCAGCTCACATGGCATTTGTCGAAGGAGACAGGCCACAAGATGCCTAGTTGGCTGTGCGATCTTAATTGATGGTGGTGGATACATTTGCAAGTTATTTACTTAAAAGGGGAATGTTTTCATGTATATCAAAGGTCCCTTCATTTGAAACGCGGTAACTTTCAGTAACAGGCCAACTCCGAGCATCCTTTGAATGTTTCTACTAGGTTTTGCTTCTTAAAAAAATCCAACCATGACTTATTAAGGAGCAGTCAAGCTGAAACCCTTAGAATGGAAACTATAGAACATCCTCTAGCACTGTGCGTAAAATAACACATGCAAAGGGCCGAAATTTAGGAACGTAAGCCAGCATCAAAGCACGCACAAAAAAATGTGAAATATTAATGAACAACCATAAGAAAATTTAACAAATAAAATAAATTTCAGAAGCCAAATAATTTTTTATAAAAACCTTATATGTTGAAAAAAGCCGCAGATTCTGAAAACGTAAAGAACACTTTATATGCAACGAATAAAGGTAAATAGAATTACATAAGCGATAGTGTTAACATACCAATTTGCGCATATTAAGAGATATAGACTTTACTAAACAATTGTTTTATAGTTATTTAGGTTATTATATTACGATACGTTTCAGTTATCTTTTTAAATACCGGATGATATTTCAATTTAAACCGTTTTAAACAATACTTTTATTCACCATGGATAAGGATTTTCCCTTCTTAATTAAATGTTCACTCCCTTCCATTGGTTGCTTCCAGTAGTTTGAAGGAAAAGCCTTAGAGGAAAGCAATAAGCATCCGATAACTTACAGTAATTGTTTATATTCCACAGAATTAGTCGATAAAATTTTGTCTCATTTAGCTTTCGACAAGTTCAAGTGAAAGCGGAGGGTGTTCTGGCCATTTTACAATTTCATCTTTTGGAGAAGGAAAAGCACCAGCAACTGGAAAGTGTAAGTTTGGAGAGACATTTTTTCTCAAACGTTTGCTCTTCGCACTATGACAGCTCTGTATGAATTAATGAGTACTAGCTGACGTCTTCCCGGCAAGACGTCTGTTTGTTGAAAACCGTGCCTGAAGGTGATTAGTGCTTGAAAAACCATAAAAATCAGTTTCTCTTTTCTGTCTCGACGTTTTTTATACCAGCTTTTGCCTTACTCCTAATACGTGATTGCCCAGTCTAGTAAGTTCCTTTTGCTATCACATAAAAAACAACAGAATTTTATAAGGAAATCAGCATTGTGGTTATTTATAAAAACGGACTTTGAACTCACGGGCAGCAATAAATGCCTCTTGAAAATGCTGAATTAAACCGCTGTGTCATTTTCCTTTACATGTAAACATGTGCTTTTGGCGTAAGCATGAGTCGTTTTATTAGAAATCCTAATTTTTGATAAATGTCTCTAACGTACGTGAACAAATATTTTCCTAAACCAATATTACATGGGTAAACCTAAGTACGAAGGACAAGGGTATTTTGGAATTAAAAACTTTATAAGTCCTGCATTTGTATAATTATGCTGAATTTTTATGCTTATTTATTCAAAAATACCAATTGCAGTAGATCTGTTAAGTGTTATCTAAACAGCTTTAGTGGAAAAACTGCGAATAATTCGATGAAGCATTTGATAGCCCTTTCGTGATTTTATTTCAATGGAACTGTTCAAAATCTAGCTGAGAAGGAATAAATGCAAGTGCAAAGCAGGTAGGGTTAACATTATCCGATAATTGGAAATAATTTTTTAGACTGAGGTATTCACCTTTTATGAGTAAAATATTTGATCAGAAGCAAATATAAGCATAAAAAGAATAGCTTTTGTATCCCTCGCTTGAAATAAATTAGAGTCGTTAGAGACGGAAAATGCAGTGAAAATATGAATAATTCTATAATAAGCATTTAATTTTTCGTAGTTTAGGTACTCAGGTAGTCAGAAAGATGTGCAATCAAAAGCACGCGTTCTGTTTCCTCGGAAAATTATTAGAAAAATATGTTATATGTAACTCTCTTATAAAATACCCTCTACTTGAATAAGTTTCCACCACAGGGCCAGTCTTTCGAAGACGGATATCCTCGTGGGTATCGATCTGATTCCTCAATTAAAACATAAGGATAGAAAGTCAACCAATAAAATAACCGATAAATAACAAATAACCAATAAAATTACTCCACGTGAAAGCTTCTATAGAAGGAGGCAGTAGATGAGAAACGAATGTAAGAAAGCTTGGACGAAACGGAAACAAGCTTAGACTGTGAAGATGTGAGTATGTACATTCACATGGAAACAAGGACATGTTAATGGTCTAAATTATTTAAGCCAGTACCTAAAACCAATGATAAGACACTCATAAGCAAAGTCAAAGGTAACCTATTGTTATTTGTGGCTTTGTAATGGTCAGAAACATAAATAAGTGCTGTGTTATAACTCCTAGAATATTTAAAAAAATGTAAAATATACAGGTAGTTTGGCTATCGCAACCGTTTTCCTTAATACATTCTACTTCTGCTCAACCTATCGTCATCACCATGATTTCATGATATTTCCTAGATGGAGGAATGGATATCCGAACGTCAGGCTGTTGTCAATGCGCAATTCGTGGTAACAGGCACATCTATCAAGCAACAGAAGACCATACAAAAGTATCATCTCCTTCGCAACTTTGAGGCGGAAGTCGACAGTTACGGCCATCTGGCGGAAAGAATATTTAGGGTAATGAATCAATCCTTCTTTTGGAATAAACTATTTCAACTATTCTTAACATGCTTGGGACACGCACCGAAAGTAAGCACACCGAGGAGGGGGTACCGATCACTGAGATAATTTCATATCATTAAGAATTCACCAATGAATAATGCGGTTTTTTGTCTTCAGTTGTCCGAGAGTCATCTATGCACCAAGTGGCGAGAACGTGGACGTCCTCGGGCTGCGGGGGGTCGGGGGGGTTCAGTTCAGTTTTTAAGGGTTATATAGGCAAAAGCCTTTGTATTGATATAGCTTCTTTGGCAGCCAACCCATCTGTTGAACGCGACCTCCTGTTGTGGTAACCCGTTGGGAATGTGCAACTATCAAGCAGCTTAGATTTTGAAAACCTGACCTTTCGGCTGATCAATTAGACGTTATACGTCCATACCTGGGTGTTCTTATCTCTTCGATTAAGGGTGTCAATCGACTTTTTGACCAACCCAATGATTGGTTCGAGTGAGCATCCAAAAGTTCAGGCCAATAAACGTCTTGTTCCAGCTATGGCATCTGCACCTCCTGAACTGCTTCCGGAAGCTAGTCTGTTCACTTCTATCGACGATGACTTTAATGTCACTCGTTCTTTTGAGGGGATGCTGATGGACGATCGTGCAGACTACTTGTTTCACAAACCTAAGGCTCTTGTCTCGGTGTGCTAACAACAATCCAACCATCGGGCAATTCATTGATCTAGTAAACTAATTTGATCTTAATTCGCAGCCCATCATATTCACATTCACATGAGATAAGACTTTCACACAAGTCACCGCAAGGAGGGAATTCTCTAGTAGCTTGATCGAACACGTTAGTGGTCAGGAGGATAAGCAGTCTACTGTGAGGATGTCACTAATGGAAATCCTGCGGTTTAAGACTTCCTGAAATTGCTGAAGTACTGCTTGAAGATCATCTTCACGCTCGTTCGTGTAAGATAAATCCACCGTTATGGCAGGCCAATGCGTTAAGGATGTCGGGTAGGATTGCTTAGATTTTACTTCAGATCATCCAACTGCATACTTCTTAGACGTGCCAATTCCTATTCCAAGTGCTAGAAAAACCTTTTACGTCAGCAAGTGGGAGAGGATTGTGTAACTTACCTTTTAATTTAACTCCATTATCTGGATCTAAGTTTCAAAATGTAGACATTTGTGAAATAATAAATCACTCCCTAGGATGTCCTTGTCATTCGCCAACGCTTTATCTTAACGTAAGAAAATAAAATGCATAAAATTGCTGGGTCCAATGCAAATTTTACTCGGACAAAAAGCGGTAACAACTTGAACGTCACAAACGACAACCTTCTGCGTGTGCCCCAGGGCACCACCAGTAACTTGTTTGTGAGATAGACTTTGACAGTAGAGATCACACTCTCTTTTTTGATCAGTTACTTTCGCACACTGAAAATAAAATTTTCAAAAGATTGTTGATGGGCATGGATACAGTGATAAACATTCCATTTACGTCTGCCACAGAGACAACGTGGGGTAATCAAGAACTTACGTGCATGACAGTTGCATGCAGACCACACGGTGAACGAGTCATATTAGCCTGAATCTCAGTCCTGAGTTATATTGATTTATCCCTTCATTTGAAAAGCTCTCAAGCATAACCCATTGGGAAAGTTGTCAGTATATTGAATAATTAATAGTCGATGAGTGCTCACCGATCGGTTACGGGACTTATTCGTCCCGTTTTTACGTGGGGTTAACTATAGAGATCCGCCAGCAGCCAGAATAACATTGCTAATAAAGATATAAGAGAACAGGAATACCCATTTCTCCCTAGTTAGCCATCATAAGCCAGCCATACCACAGTCTATGCTTTCGAATGAGCCTCAGGCCACACCAACGGGACAACTAAGTCCCGTAACCGATCGGTGAACACCCGTCTACTCATGTTTATATTCCCGAGTGAAATCCATAAGACGATGAGCTCGTGACACATTGGGTAATAGCGTTGGACCTTTTCACCAACAGGTTGCGAGTTCGATCCTCACGTGCTGCATCACCTGGGATTGGATAGTAGATTTATTATACTGACGAATGCTAAGAACAACAATTCCAGTCTTTCAGCTACATGTTGATGGAAGTTCGCTTAATGACTGACGCTGCCTGTCATTAAGCACGACTCACGCAAATTCAGCACAGCACGAGTACCACGTGCTCTGAGTTTCGTCAGATCCGCGATTGTTGTAGCGCATCTGAAACTTAGCCAGATGACGGCACAAATGTTGCATTAAATGCATTCATGATCTGCCGGCGAGTTGAGACCCAAAATCAGCATGACAGTTGCCAAGGGAGCCAACCTGCACTGGATGGTTCAGTTTGACAGGTAGCAGTGACCGCACGCTAGACGAAGCTAGCAGGCGATGGCAGAGGCAAACCAAACAGACCGTTTATGACAGAATATACCGTAAGTAAAAGCTTTTCGGAAGCACTGCTCGGATTGCTAAGGAAGCCCAATGTCAAAATTGCCTAAAAGTCGACTAGAGACTTTCTGAGCGGAGTGAAATGATAGAAGGGTCCACTTCCAGCTGAAAATTAAGTCCGTTGAATTAATCAAAGTTACAGCGAATGGCCAGAAACTCCTGATTGGAATGCAAAGAGTACCGGCTAACTGTGCAGAGATGGTAAAATTGCCTGGAACAACTTCTAATTAGGGCTTTGACTGAGAATCGGAAACGTCAGGCGCAAAAACGATTTCTTTCAGCAATCATAACTTCTTCTTCGTTTTCTGACAACAGAGCATTCACAGTTTGATAAAAGAATGTCTAATTTGTCATGCAGATTTTCATGCAGCTGATTTTCATCTTTTATAAAGACATTACAGACACCTTATGCATTATAGGAAGCAGAGGAGGTGATAAAAGAATACCCAGAACACTCCACATCGTTGGCTCAAGCATTGCAGCGAAACGCGGAACTGTGGGCAAATCTTAAGATTACCCTGTCATCTCAGGGCAGCACACTTGTGAAAATATACAGGGGTAAGTTTTTGTAGTCAAGTTATTTTAACTCTGAAAAAATACCACGAAAACCTCCGATTAAAAGTTTTGTGACATTTCTTCTTATTCTGTACCTACAAAATGGTTGTTCTTTCTTTGGCATGAATTTAAAAACTGCTTATTTTTGATTGGATTCTGTGCATTGGACTCAACCTATTATAAAGGGTACAAGTGGAGGACGAATGAAAATTAATCCAACAAAATTTAAGTAACCTCAGGGTGGCAGCTTCTAAACAAGGTTATTTTCGGTCAATTTCAAAAATTGCACTGTGCATTCTAAGGAAATTTACATCTTCTTTAAAGTATATTCTTAAAGAAAGGACTTCCTTCGGTTTTGAAAGATTCCTTTAATCAAAAACGTTTTAAGAGCGTTATGTAACAAGTCATACAAGATCCAGTCTTGCCTTTTGTAATAACAGCTTGCAAAGTATACAGTATGGTCCACATACGTTGCAATATACCATGAACCATAAAATAGCTGTTTCTATCGTATTTAAAGAAAATAATTTCCATAAATTGAAAATATTTAGCTTTTAGATTGAAAATCCTGAATACATTTATAACAGCAGCTTTGATTCAAAATTATTCAAGAATTCACAACGTTGTTTAATGTCGTAATATAGTCTTTCTATAAGTATAAGATTCGAAGAATTCGTACTTTGCTACAAGCAAGCATATTTGGATGCATGCTTTTAATTAGACATACTTGGACTAGTAATTATAAAAATAATCTATTAAAATGCACACAAACCAAGTCCATAGTTTTACATCGAGGAAAGACCTTAAAGGTTTTCATCATTAAGCTTGTTCAAAAGCCGCATCATATCCACAGCGAAATTTCTTGGGATGATTCTGTGTGAGAATTATTATTACAATCCTACTTAATTAACCCTTTCTAACCAAAAACACGTGGTATACCGTGACATAAAATTAAAAGTTATAGCCTTTCTTATGTATCGGAGCATCTCTGCTTATACCTTCTACTTCTGGCACAGTAGGAAGCGAATGTTTTAGGTGTAAATTTGCTTTTGAAAGACGGAGAGAGTAAGTAAGGTTGCCTTATTTATATAATCATTTGCACTTCAAAAATATTTCCTTGTTTCCATCTACTCTTAGTGAGCGTCAACGTTCGATGTGTTGTTGCCCGTTTGTTTGAGTGAAAACTTAACTGAGGTTACACTCGGCGTTGGCTTTCTGTGCAGAAATGTAACCGATAGAGATCAGACCTTAGGAAGCTAACGGATTACTCAATTATTTGAACAACCTTATAGCCAAATATTAAAATATGCAGATCTCTTATGCCTTGGAAGAGCAGTGGGTGACATAGAGGGCAGCTTTTGATGCTTAGATATTTTAAACTGATAAGTGAAGTCACATTTATCAAACTACATCTGTTTACTTGTGAGAGAGATATCCACCGGTAGGAGTAACCCGCCTGCATGTAAAAATGTAGCCAATGGTAGTGGAAATTACATTTAATCATTCCATCGTGAGTTATTGATGAGAGTTCTACATTTTAGCAAATTTGAAGTCATATTCGTATGCTTAAACTAGCAAGTTCATGCAATAACCATCGCTAAAAGAGAAGAAGTTGCATCTATTCAAGTTTATTAGTTAAAAGCAGATATTCACGGTTGAATTGAATAGATTAGTTGGGCAAAGGCTTGAATACAGTGCACGCTCTAACATAATAAGGAACGGTTTTTGGTTATTAGAAGACAGATTCATTAGGCGTACGATCATTAGCATTGTGAGTCAGAAAGGCATGCGTGGTAGGCTTGCCTCAATAAATCCTTCATACTAACCATCAAGGTGCATGTTCAACACAATGAATAAACCCCAAATGTGAATTCAGACTAGAGACTGGCGTCAATTTCATATTTGTAAATTGATTACGTTTATTTTACATGGAAATAAGTAGCTAAAATGTGATTATATTAAGTTGGGGTACTAATATGCTTAGAGGAGATTCTTGTCAAGACGAATAAAACCACAAACGGTAAGGTGCCTGAGAAATTTTAATTTCTGACCTGTATAGAATTTGCAATTGTCAGCCTATTTTGTTGAAGTTCAACTAAGTTGATAACTCTACGAAGGAAGCGTCAATCGAACAAAAATTGCCCGCTGTTTGGACCGGATAGTTTCTCTCAGTAGAGTTAATCATCGCGCACTTTTATAATATAGGCTGCGTGCTAAAAGAACATTATATAACGTGGTTCTACCACAGTGGCTACAATACTCATAATAAAAATTTTGAAAAAGGGTTCACGGATCAGGTTAATCTAAAACCCAGGTAGACAGTAGTCTAGCGTCCAGAAAATGCACAACGGAAGAAGCATGTTCTGAAACACGATTGGGTGCAATAACAATCCCGATCGCAACCAACAGGACAACGGGTCTCCTTGTCTGTCAGTTGCAGAGCGTTTAACTTAATTTTTAAATATACCGTGTTTGAATCTCAAGAAAAACAAACTTTGAGTTTAGTGACATTGGTTGATAAAGGTCAGTTAGACAGAAATGTCCATTGATGTCTCGCATCTCGGTACCTTTTCCAGACATATCAACCTTTGAGACAAGCTCAACATGGCGTTTAGAATGAATGGCATCAGCTTCTTCCATGGAACCTGTTGTTATTGTGCATGAAAACGGAAGACGAAAGCTGGTGATACACATTTCAGCAGCATTCAGTGCAGTTGCCTCTTGCATTCACAGAGGATCGGTAAAATATGCGTTTATGGGATTTCCTTCAGTCAATCTGCTGTTAGTACCGTAAATTAATCGCTTTTCGATTTTTTTACTAATAAAAATAATAACTGAATACGAAACTACTTTTGTAATCAACGTTTGTTTACTCTTACAGTTTTTCTATACGCTTACCAAAAAGCACTTTTTGGCACTTTAAACATTTTTCCCATTATAACTCATTGTGAAGTTTGAACTCAAAGTCAAGGAAAGGATTACACAAGCATGTCTTTCCTCCCAAGAAAGCCTTCTCTTATGTAGATTTAGGCTCAACATGGTAACTCGTTTCTGGAAAATTTGAAAGTTGCCTGAAATAAATTGGAAAGCCGAAACATGTAAACTTCTTTCGTTTACTTAAGCAGTTACACAGGTTTACTCTTTTGCTGTCGGTAAAGTCTTTATAGACATGCTTTTCCGCAGTTACTCCTCCTGGTCCATTTCAAAGTGACCTTTCATTTTCATTTTTGATTATGGTGGCCGGTGCCAACGATGGTTGTATTTTGAAGTAGGTTAATCAACTTCACTTAAAAATAGTCTTTTTCCCGTATAAATACATTTGCTTTTATGATTACTTTTTATTTTAGCCATTATTTTTTCTGAGGGTTGTGAGGAACTAATGGAGTGGTTAGGAAAAGCATCACTTAAAATATTCAGCATTGCGAGGAGCCATCATCTCGGACAGAAGGGAACTGCTTTTGAAATTCTCCTTGACCTGAACCAGGAGCCTCACCAGGCAGCTCAAAGCTACTTGCGCAGTCGCCTGTCTACCAGCCTAAAGCGCTCCGCATCCGATACCTGCGTCATTTTTTTACCGGAGAAACCCTTGGACCACTCCGACAAATGCGACCTCAGCAACATCTCCTCCTCTCTTTCCAAAGTCACCGATCTAAACGTCCAGTTGAACAACAAGTGGATATTCTTTCAGGAACTGCAGGTAATGCCCTGGCAAGTTGCATAACTTATATCATCCTTATCAGTTGCTGCACACGTAAGTACAAATACGTCTTACAAAACAGAAAATATGGTTAAAAATGACATCTTTGCAAGGCGACATTAAATAAATTCGTTTGCAGCGCACCAAAAAGGGACCCATGGTCCAAGGGTGATGTTAAAATGACAACTCGTCAAAATTGGGATCATATTGTCAAGCTGCGACGGTATTGACGGCCTTGGTGTCCCTGATAAGATAACCCTCCGTTAAAATGAGCCGTGTGTTTTTAAACAACATATTTAGACATTTCAAACCAAAAGTATGATGATATCGATTAACAGATTTAACTGAGATGCTAACGCGGACAGGCGAGTTGATTTAATCGCAGTGAACCCCGCATAGCTTTATTACAAGTAAGTCTGCAAGTTTTGGAAAGTATTTGAGTTTGTATAGAAGATGAGTTTATTTAAAACCCTATTCAAAAGAAATTTGATCATCTCAGGAAGAAGCTGGGAAGCGTTGGCCTTGGAAATGTTTCCTCATAAACTTTAGGGAAAGCCATCTGCATTGGTGGCGAGGTAAAGGAAGAAATAACAAGTCGAACCCCTTGGTGTCCATGATAAGATAACCCTCTGTTAAAATGAAACGTGTGTTTTTTAACAAAACATTTAGACATTTCAAACCAAAAGTATGATGATATCGATTAACTAATTTAACTGAGATGTTTACGCGGACAGGCGAGTTGATTTAATCGCAGTGAACCCTGCATAGCTTTATTCCAAGTAAGTCTGCAAGTTTCGAAATGATTTAAGTTTGCATAGAAGATGAGTTGATTTTATACCCTATTCAAAAAAAATTTGATAATCTCAGGAAGAAGCTGTGAAGCGTTGGCCTTGGAAATGTTTCCTCATAAACTTTAGGTAAAGTCATCTGCATTGGTGGCGAGGTAAAGGAAGAAATAACCAGTCGAACGCCTGGGTGTCCCTGATAAGATAACCCTCCATTAAAATGAAACGTGTAATTTTAACAACATATTTAGACATTTCAAACCAAAAGTATGATGATATCGATTAACAGATTTGACTGAGATGTTTACGCGGACAGGCGAGTTGATTTAATCGCAGCAAACCCCGCATAGCTTTATTACAAGTAAGTTTGCAAGTTTGGAAAGTATTTGAGTTTGTATAGACGATAAGTTGATTTTAAACCCTAATCAAAAAATATTTGATAATCTCAGGAAAAAGCTGTGAAGCGTTGGACTTGGAAATGTTTCCGCATAAACTTTAGGTAAAGTCATCTGCATTAACGGTGAGGTAAAGGAAGAAATGTCAAGTCGAATCCCTCAAAGTCACATAACCTCACCAAAATATGCTTAGGTTTCAAGGTCTTTGTTTTATTTCGTTACGCTTGCAAGTCAAGGTCCAGATCTCCGTCAACCCACTGGTTTTATATGCCAGATTTCTGATATTTCTAAGGACGTCACAAGCACAAGAACATTCTTACAAGACGTTTTTAATAGTAATGCATTTTAAGCTATATTTTTACAATTTTTATAAAAAACAAGTTATAAGTTATGATTAAATATACAAATAGGCCGGTTTGCTATTGTGAGTTTTAAGTATAAACAAAATTGAGTTTTTCAGAAATCTGCTGCCTACATGGCGAATAAACTGCTGTAGCACGAAGCTCATCTGGTTGACATGCGGTTTCTTTTCCGAAGTCTTAGGCGAAATGTGCATTATGTTGTCTCCTTCTACATGAGATGGTCAAATGTCCAGTGTAGAGTTTCACGAAATTTAAAACGTTGGTACACGCGGATTGCCCTTTGGCGTGTTGTATTCAATTAATTTTTACGCACACCCACTGAATTACCAGGCTGACCACAATGTGTAGAATTTGAATATTTTTTTGCAAGCGCTAAGTATCTGTTAACGTTCCCTAAAGGCAAAATAATAGGAAAGTTATTCACGTGAATATGCCGTGAATTTCTTAAGTTTGACTTTTTAACTGGGAATTTTATGGGACACGATTGCATATTTTACATCCAGGGGTTAGCATAGAGAACGACGGAAATGAATTATTATTTCATTTCAAAAATTGCTCTTAATGGTAAGGGCTTCTATTGAAAAGATTATCCTGGAAAATTTTATAGATAATGTTCACCACGGTATTAGTCAAATACTGGTTTTTTTCATCGTTTGTTGGAATGTATGTTGTATGATTTCCATTTTAAAGAAGGGATACGCAAGAACTTATTTCATTTGCAAAGTTATACTATATTCAAAACTCATCATCGGTTCCCCCCATTTAGTTTAACTGGTGGTAGTGTTAAACAATACACTTCATGGCGACCTTTTTTTAAAAAAGTACAAAGCTCAAGGCAAACTTCATACCATCTCAGAAACCAGTGCATTTGCATTGATCGAAGTTCAGCATTAAACTGAGCGATCTATAGTTTAATGAAAATGTTAAAAAGTAATAAGCTGGGAGATAAAAAAAGACAAAAGGGGAAACTAGATTACAAAACGATGCAAGGAACCTATTATAGGAAAACATTTAGTGCAAGGTACATCACAACTGGGAGTGCAAATTATTCCGTACAAAATAAACAAATGACTTAGTAAAAAGCCATCATACAATATTTTGTTTAAAGTATTCCAGTAGTGCATACCGTATTCTTTTGTGTGGAAAAATTTTTTCTAAAAATATGATGATGTGACTTAAAATATTGATACATGGAGGCAGTTGAAACGTTTCGTTTTAATATCGCAAGAGACTGCAGTCTCGATGATGCTTTAAATGTAGAATAAGACGATTTCGTGGGGTCGCATATCAAAATTTCCACGAATGAATGGAAAATTGAAATATATAGTACAATGGCTAACTCATGAAATGCAACGCTTTAAATTTAAAATTGTTGTAATTCATACATTTGAAGATTTTAGTATTTTTGTACTGATTGAGGTGCACAATGCTGTATACTAATGAATGTTTAATGTAAGATCTTTCTATTAAGGAAATAACTGGGGCATTGGGGCCCAAATCTACGGTTTGTTGCTATTCAGACGTTTTCCTATGTTATTACACCTTCTCGACCAAACATTAAGTAAGCTTTTCACATGACTACATATGTAAGCTAGACAAAGTGGAAACGTTTCCAATCAGTGATCAGAAAATATGATCTTTCGTTCACAAAAATCAGGTTATGGGGGAAATGAGAGATCGCATTGGTTTCGGGAATATTAGGACGGATTTCGTTTTAAAAATTCAGTTGTCAAATTTGTGACTTCTTTTCTCAAAAAACGCGGTAATAAACTTCTGTGGGTGCATTACATTTTACCGCACCGATAATTGGGACTGTAAACAAACGTATATAGGAGAAGCGGCGACACGCCGTCGTTTTTCCCTGTCACCCCGTACTAGAAATATGTCCACACAATTTCTACAGTTGACTATTGATGAATACGGAAAGGGCAGAATATTGATATTTTTCGAAAAATCTTAATATATTTCGGCCATTCTATTGTGCATTTGTAATCTGAGAACCGGGCCAAAAAGTATGCAAGTAAATTAAAAAACGCACAAATAAAAAGAAATAAGTGACTTCTTTCATTTTCAGGAGACATTATATCCCTTATTTTCAGCAAACGTAACAAACTAGTCAAGCGTCCTCAATATACCTCTGGTTTTATCTTGAAAAAGCGGTTGAATATGCAGATGTTTAACCTTGAAATATCCAATTAAAGTATTGTTACAGATATAATTTTATATACTTTTTTCTAAATTCATCTTACTCATATTAATAACCGAATGCTGTCCTGTGCGCAGTTGTTCGTCTTGGCAACGAGTTGTTCGGTTTTGATAAATCCACAAATATGTCCCAAACGGCCATCTGCCTTAAAGAGTGTTTCAGAACGCAACAGTTTGGTAAGTTTCTAAAGAAATATATTTAATTTTGAAGGTTTTGATAAGCACCTACAAAAGAATCTACATTTATGGGGAATAAACAGACAACACAGGAAAACGTAAAGTATAAAACACTATTTCAATGACAATCCGAAACCCACCGTAATCCAACACCCAAAATACATAGAAAGAACATTAACAAACGGAAAAACCCATCAGATTTCGTGGGTCAAGGTTCGTTTCACGAAATTAGTGCACACTGCGTCAACCAAAATTGTACATAAATAAAGAACCGATAGTAAGGAATTAAATGTTTTTTGTAATTTACAAATTAACATATCATTTTCCGAACAATGCTAATTTTTTTAAAATAGGTAAGAATTACAAAAATGTGCAAAATTGACCTAGTTGAGTAAAACTGAAGTTGTTAATGTATAGGAAGCCTTTCCATGCAAATAAACGAGTGAATAAAGCAAAAAAGCCCATTTTTTAAATAGTCTTTTTTAAAGTTCTGCACAAACATATTCCTCAAGATATAGCGCAACGTAAAGTATGGCCGTCCTCAAGCAGCCAACATGAAAGTGCATATTCCAACACCGTTTCATAAGACTTGGTAGTTTTTCTACCGTTTTAACATTGTTTTAGATGCATTTAACCCATGGCAAGCAGATTTTTGCTTGATTGCGCCGATAGGGGCATTAACGGAATATAATATTTCAGAAGATTATTTGTTCACAGGTCGATCGATAACATAAAAATGTAAATAGAATCGTCAAGTGAAATCGTAAACGTACCATTTGGAGTATATAAACATGATTATTGTATTGTTAAATTTCTCAATAAATATTTTGGGTTTTCTATTACGATGAGTTGCAGAAGGTCTTTGAAAATGCGGTGAATTCTTTACGATTTTCAGTCTTCAGTCATCTGACAATAAATGTACATTCCGTTCAATGTGCATGGACAAACCCTAAAAATAACATATTTCGAAAAAGCATTTACCGAAGCAGTGACTTTTTTGGCATTATTTTTAATGCAGACGGCCGTCTGGGTCATATATGTAGATTCACACAAAAATGAAAACTCACTGCTATGAAAAATGGACGTCCACAACGAAAGCTGGGAAAATATATTCCTATAATTAAATTAAAACCTTCCTATAAAAAGTAACCTTTTAAAAATTGCTTAAATTAGATGTTTCTCTGTCAAATACCTGCGTTATGAACGTTTTTTTCAAGGAGAAGGGAAGAAAAACTGGGAGCGTTTGACACAATTTCGACTTCACTGAAAAGTAAATATACAATTTCTGTTGAAAATTAAATAATTCTCTTTTGTCTTTCTAATGAAGCGTTTTTCAAAATCATTGCTTACTTCTCAGTCTTATTCTTAGTTTTCAAATACACAAGAGATTGACCGAATAAACACTAAGACTTTGCCATAAAATGTGAGTTTTCTGTGCTTCCGTTTCACGTTTTCTTATTTATTTATAGTCAACTGCAGGCCGACACTGTCTTTTCAGGCTTCGCTTTTGCCGTGACTGCGAAAAGTCATGGTGCATCATCGCGTCTTCTATATATGCGCGTTTAAAGTCCTAACTATCAGTGTGGTAAAACAAGGTTTATTCACAAACGTTTATTTTTAAATTAAAATTATTTATCCTTTTAGGAACATTTTCAACATTTTCTACACGACCAAAGCAACTTTATGAAGAATGAGAGTCAGTTGGCGGCCGTTTCCTCGAAGTTCACCGGCATTCAGCAAAAGATCAATGCTTGTCTGGCAGACCTTACTGCGCAACACAACGTTATTAATGCACTTCGGTTAGTTTTAACAAACGAATTTTATTTACACACTGGAGGAGCAGTTGTAGCTGAAAAGCTAAATTGGCTGTGTTCTCGATAGTACTAAGACTTTTTTAAGACGAACTACATGTTTGAGAAGCAGTTTTTTCCTAACAACCGAACCTTCAAATGGTTTTAATATTTTACTCTCATCTTTTGTTAAATCAATCAAGGATTATGATTTAAAATTTTTTGACGACATGATTGGCATTATTATGTAATAAACAGTAATCCATTGAATGTTGCTAGAAGGAGCTAAGGAAAATCGGTCACAAACAGCAAAAAAGTCTTTGTCGCTTTTAGATATCTATGTAAGTTAGATTTGTATTAACGAAATATAAATAACTCCACCGATTTTTAATACTTCATCCCTATTTGAAAGCTATCGTCAAAGATCTACTAACGTATCAAAGGTCTGAATAAATCTTCTAATTTCTGTGAATTTGCGGTCCTTTTTATTATATCCGATGAATCGGAAAATCTTTCTGAATTCGCCTATGCCAAAGACGATCTGAAAAATAATTTATTTTGCTCGGTTAATGAAATAATTGATTATAAAAGTGTGAGCCTTATTAATAATTCACAGGAAAACAGTAAAAAAAATAAAAATAAACTTTCCTCTTTAGTCAAAAGATTTTAAAAAATAAGAGCCAGTTTATCATGAGTAGACAAAATATGTTTGATATTGGTCGCAACGGAAGTCAAATTTTCATGTTTATATAATTTCTGCCGTGCCTTACAGCCGCTTGTGTTATAAAATCATTGCAGCATGCAACGCCCGCTTCTTTTTCTTAGTAGCGGAAGCACCAGTCATGGTAACGTCATATTTTATTCAGAATCGACACATTAATAGAGTGGAAAATATAAAATCTTTGAATTTATATGTTTCACATTCTTTACTTAGATAAAATATTATTTGCATTTTGTGATGCATAAATCCTGTGATCAGCCCACGATGACTGTACATTGATAAATACTAGAAATCCCCATCAGTTCTTCGTTTTTGTCAGAGACTAAGCAAAATATTGACTTTGTAAGCACTGACGTCATACACCTTTTACATATTCTGTTAACTACGTTTATTGTTGTTTAGCCAATAAAGAAACTGAAGAATTTTACAATTCTTCAGAAGACTTTCATATACCTCTTCTCTAGTCCAAGGTTAATCAAAGGTTGCGTTTTAACAAAATATATAAATGTGCTGCAAATTTCCTATTTAATGGTGTTGCTTAATGACAAAGAAGAGGTCTAGGAAAGTATTAAAAATTGTAAATTATTTTGTAGAAAAAAGCTAGAGGTTTTTGTGCTTCTCGGCTGCATTTTAAATTGATATAATATCATGTTCAGATGGCTGACCTCTTGTGTTATACCTTTCGTTTCACGGATTGTGCCCCAATAACGGGACACGTGGTAGATGCGTTGGATTAGCACGGTGGCCATATTAGGGCACGGCAAACGTTATTCGGGTTGCGTTCCAATAACAAATACCGAACATGGAGGTGTGTTGGCACGTCAAGGGGCGGCTAGGACTTATGGGACCCAGTCGTGCCAGCCACCTGCGTCCTCTCCCGCCTCCGGTCTTCTTGACTCTGTCTTGACACTGGGGTCAGGTGGGGGAGGAGGAGAGATTGCGGTAGATGCAGCGCAAGTCTACTACCACTTTAAACTAAATCACGCGCAAGTCACCCTCCCTGCTCCACTTTCTCATGGAGCATACGGTGGACATCGTTGGACTAAGATGGTCGAACTGTCGTGTATGTAACTGCCAGTGAGGGCTCTTATCTAAGTCCGTAGGCATACCCGAAGGGTAAGTTCCATAGGATCCTACATTCAGTCAAATTTACGATCACCCAGTAATTTATTCACGTAACCCTCGTTAAAGGCAGTTTAATGTTGTTTTTATCACCTTTACGGAAATATCTTAATATAATAAACAAAAGTCAGTAAGGATGACTTATATGTGACCCATTAACAGGGCAAGAGAAAAGGAAATGCCAGCACTTAAAGTGTTTAAACGTCAAACTCCAAGAAAAAAGGGTTAGTTATAGTAAAGTATACGGCGTTAAGGTAGCCATGAAGGTTGCCTGGGTGAACGTTTAGGGTTAGGTGTACAATTAGTGTTAATTTAAATGCTAAGGGTTAAGATTGGGACTATGGCCTAGGTTTCTATTAGGGGTTAATATTAACGTGTGAACACTCCAATATCGCATTATTATGGAATTATGTGCAGTGCCCTCGTTAAATGTTGGATGGCGTGTTCCTATTCCCGATTCTGACTTAGGAATTTGTATCAGTAATCCTTACGGGAATTTCAGGAAGCGAATGACTGCTCCCCTTTATGGGACGTCCTCTTTGCAACATGTGTAACGCTGAAAGTAATTATTTTGACTCTGGGGAGCAGTCAACCTTATGACGTTGTCTAATCGAATCTCTGGGCAGTCGAACCGACTGACTGAACTCCGAACAAGTGACGAGTGACCATGTTGACTCACCCGCATTTTGACGACCACGACTTACATTTGCCGTTTGATACTGGACAAGAATGGGTTACTTTGTAAAGGGATGTTATTATCGGGATCTGCAAAGTGCATTGCTATTGAACACATGGGCTTTGCTAGGGTAATCTGTGCAGGCATTTATGCCACCGTGTCACCAGCACCACCGGCAAACCAAAACTCATAAAATAACCAACCAGAACATCAAAGGTTAAAATACACTTGGATTAAAAGTGATTTAAACTGTGCTTTTGTTGACATTTTCAGAATGTTGGCAGGAGAGACTGCCTGGCTGGAAGAGAGAAGAGCGCAGATCAAGTGGGACTTAGTGGGCAGCTTGTTGTTGGAGACTGAAAAGTTACTGCTTCGACACCACAACTTTGCTAAAGAGGTTGCCATTCGCAAACTTCGAGGCCAACCAATTATTGCGGTACGTCGCCTGCTTTCTGTTCCGTTGGTAAACCGGAAACGTAGGACACCATGCTTGATTATTTAATGGTTTTTCTGTGAGGAATATTAGAAGATGGAATGCGTACATGAAAATGAGATGCCTTAGTTTGCATTCAGCTTAGCATAGACCAACGGATGTGGACGAGATTTTTTAAAATTTTGATGATTGGCTGTAGATCATTTATATTTTCCTTGGCAGGGCACTGCATCAGAATTGGCGCATAAGGCAGGTGAATTTGCGTCCTTTTTTAAAACAGTCGTGGTTTGGTTTAAGTTTGTGGTCAATATTTCGTTTCAAATTAAATAAAGGGTTCGGGACAAAATAACGGCCACATTTAAGGTTAAGTTTAGTGTTGGGGTTTAAGGTTTAATATATGTGAAAGGTTATTTTTCCTGGTATAAAGCTGAAGGCTACCTGCATTATGGGGCTGGACTTTCCAATTCCACTCTTCCAGGCGCAAGACTTTCCCGATTGACGTCAGGCACTCACCTGCCAATGAATCTTTCAGAAAGCAAATGATGCAGACTTTCATTGTACATGAGCGACGAATATTCAAAGGCTGAGGTTGTTCAATTTTAAATCAAATGCGTGATCGGTTATCATTCAGGTTTAATGGTTTCATCCTCAGTTGCCTACCTGATCTGATTAAAAGTTGAGAATTTGTAAAAGATATGCTTCTGAATAGTGTAGACTCTGTCAAAGGCCTACAGCCAGTAGATGATAATGTAATACGCATCTGCCTATGTTCTCTTATCAGAGGTGCGTCAAAGATCTTTAGGTTATTATTACGTTCTATAGTTGAGCTGTTACGCGCAAGAACGGTTTTCGTGAAAATGATTCAAGTGCACTCTTAGGTGCTCGTTGAGTTCCTCATTAACCTATTCTGTCAGATTGCCATTTTATATTGTCAAAAGACAAGAATTATGTTTAAATTTGTGAGGTTTCTGCTGTATTAATCCATCAATATAGGGCTCATTAGCAAGTTACTCCGAAACCCTACAGACCACAGATGGCCAAGACAAGTTTTAAATTGCGGAGTTTGACCAACAAGTCTTGGTTTTCACAATAACAAAGAAACTGCTTATGAAAATAAGTGGGCAGAAAAATGAACAGTATAGTCTACTTCTTAGCTATCAGCACTACTTTCCCAGATTTATATTCCCGCTGCATTCACGCGTCATTTATAGCTCCAACACAAAGCTGCAATTCTAAAATAGCAAAGGCAAAATTTCGTGAACTGTTACGAATCTCTTATTCCTAAAATGCTTCCTTTAAGTGACATCCTCCTCAGGTATCCTGAGAAACAAAATACCAAATTCACATATTTTGCATCGGGAGTTTGCAGATGTCAAACCGCATCGATGAGTTCGTCAATTTGCTCTGTTCAGTCAATTTATCTGTCACACATCCAACTCCATTTTTTTTTGTCCAGGGACTACCAGCTAGAATGTTTCACACAAACAATTCGAACACCGGTACAACTGCATTTACCTATTTTACGGTGATTTTACGTACGAAAAAAAAGAAGACTGATGTGACCAAACTCAACTTATTCTCCCTTACGACCCAGAAACTTTTTTTCTTGAAAGAAAGCAAACATGCTATTATCTATAGACTGTTATCGGAAAAATAATCCAACAATCAGAGAGTAAGCGCGTGGGATAGTGCCTAGCTTATTACTCGCATGGGCTATCATGCATACAGAAATAACAGAAAATTGACAAATCGTGTGTGTTAGTTTTTTTAAGATCTCACGAAAAAAAGCTTAAAAAGCTTCTTAGTAGGCAGTTTCGTGTCACTGGGATGGTAAAATATTTTACTGAAAAATTCAAATTATACGTGGGGACTACGAGCTGCTGCGTTTTGAGGCCCACTTGCAAGTTACGTTAACATCAGATTTAGCATAATAAAGCAGAAAGCTTTTGACAAAAGGACGAACAAAGCATTAGAAAGAATACGTATGAGCATATTAATTTACCGAAAAATCATCAGTTTTTGGATATTATGCATTTGTTTCGACGTAATGCTTCCAACGAAATTGCTAAACAAACGTTTTTAACAAAATGTCGAAGAAAGGTTTTCTCAATTACTACGAAGATTTGCTTAGGTCCTACGATTTGCTCAAGCCCCATTGCACCATTGAGAGTGAAGAGGAATTTTCGAAATTTATGGGGCAATTAAAATTGCCATGTAACATTTAAACAGGCAAAGCACGGCTATTGTCACGACAAGGCAAATGTTTTGCCTTCGATTTGAACAATTTATGGGTCCACGTCAAGGTACTCGGGGTTTGGACTTGGATGCCAGAACTTGACGGTTATACTTGAAAGAGTACAAAACGTCATTTGTATAAAAAAAGCGTGAATAACCTATCCTTCTCTTCTTCCAAATTATTAACCAGAGTTGCGTTTTTATGTTTGAAGCGTTTGTCATATATTTAAGTATTTTCTATGAATATTCAGTTGCCTTTTCTACTAGTAGCCACATTATGGCTGTTAGCGGGGCTTGAGTGTTCGTTTGAATGCAGAATAGAAAGGCTGAATTCCATGAGCAATCGGTAAACGTCGCGGGTTCGAGCCCCGGGTGGTGCACCACCTGGGGTTGGTTATGACTGGCTGACGACGGCTAATAAGCCAGAAATAGCCATTCCAGTCTCCATTGTCTTTTCAGGCAATATTCACCTGCCTAGCCCCTTTGTGGCGGCTGGCGGGACTCGAGAGTGAGCCTCAAGGCAGAGCGGAAAGATTGAGTTCCGCTAGCTATCGAAGAGCGTTCATAAACGAATGCAAGTCAATATTACCGATCTAAACCTGCTAGACAACGAGCCCGTGGCTCAATGGTTAGAGCGTGGTACTTTTCATGTACGGATCATTGGTTTGATCCCTCTTCTCGTCCACCTAGTAGCCATCAAACCGAACAAAATGTGTAGTGTTTATGTTCATTTTGCCTAAAACCATCCAAACACAATGATACAAAGGATAACCTGTTATTACCGTAATCACATACAGATCCTTTCCTACTGCAAACATAAACCTGAAACAGCTGGAGCGCAAGAAAGTGTATACTTTTAACATTTTGGTGATGCATGTGCTTCTGGCTATGCTAAACTTTTAATTCGCTTTGTGAAGAAACCTGGAGAGGAGACTGTTAAATTCCAACTGATATGGAAATCTGTGAAGCGCCATCGTAGAGGAAATTCTAGACTGTGGTTTTCAGGACATAATGGTTATGCCCAATATTCCTTTTTGATAATGACAACTTCTCAGCATTTATAGATATTTATAAATTTGAGTAGTCAGTTCCAACATAAGGCTCTATGTTCCGTCATGACTACTCGAATTAAAAATGTGACCTAACCAAAAATAAGCCCATTAAGTACAGTAATTTGTTTTAAGAACACTATAATAATAAAGATTGCTGCAACGTTTTCACTGATCTAATTGTACCCTCTTTTTCATTTCTAGTACCTAATGAAATGCTTATTGTCTTCATAAAATAATATTGAAAATAATAATTAAAGCCAGTGCCAGACAACCCCTTAATTACTTAATAGGAAAAAAATATGAGCCCCAATATAAGCGGATGTTGATTAACAAAGAAGAAACGTATTAAAGAATAATAAAATTGTGTGACCAAAAATAAATTCTACGATTTTGTGACACAATTAAAGAACACCATATGATTTGTGATTTTTATGAGCCCACTCTTAACAGTCCCAAATGGAAGATTTAAATAGTTTGACAATTTATCCCCCGGCTTCTCGAAAACATATTCGTTTTGAACAGTTGCCTGGAAAAGCATATATTGTTTATGCAAAGTATGCGAATTGGCTTCCGTTTGCTCGTAACTTAAATATTTGTATTTAAATTTCGTGCGTTTACGGGCCGAATTGATGTGGTAGAATACCTATTCGACAGCCACAATTATCAAAAAACTCAAAGCGTAAATGCGTTTTCGATAAATAATGTTCCCATGCTTTAAATGTGCATTTTTTACCGCCCTTTGAAAGGCAATTTTTTTGATCAATGTCATCAACATTTGTGTTTTCCGATAAAAACTGAGTTTTGTTTATTCCAGCTGCGACTCAACAGTTGACTGCTTCATAAATGTTAAACAGTATAAAATACACCATTTGGCCTTTTATTTTGAGTTCCTAAATAATAACGATTGATAATTAAGGATTAACGTAATTCAAACGTTCTCCTTACGTATCAAACATGATATTTAAGCTTATGTTACCTCAAAAAATAACTTGATAAAAATACGGAAATCCACTAATTTATTAACTCCAAAGATCTCTTTGTGATATATGTCATACTTTTCATTTGCAATCGCCAAGCAATCACATAAAAGTAAATAAAAAGTCACTACAGACTACGAAGGTATTATATGACTAATCAACGAAGCATTATGTTCAGAAAATGTACACTGGTAGAAAAAGAATGTTTCTGCAATGAACCAGGGAGGCCTGATGCTTAAATAAAAAAGGGCGAATTGGTCAAGTTATTTGTGTGTGTTTTCTTTAAGATGTAAGTAATCTATTAGAAAAAAGGAGGTGGTCCTTTTTTGCCTTTGCAGCCATAGCTTTAAGCGACTGAGCTACGAGACTCCGAGCGGGAGCAACGAGTTTAATCATAGTTTGTCAATTAACATGACACAATTACCGTTACGTATGACTGCCTAAACAAAATAACTTAAATACTTGATCCTAAATACACCAGCTATCTACACGGTTAACCTTGGTGATTTCTGTTTTGTAAGAGTTCCAAAAATCATTAGACGACAATTATGCTTATTTTCATGTCATCGAGGATCGGTTGGTTGGTGCCTTGACTTTACACTAGCCTTGCAGTACGTTTTATGGAATGAAGTCCTGCTGAAGCTACTGAGAATTTTACACGTGGATAAAATAAATGCCAGTTACTTGAAACATTGAAATTCTATAATTTATTAAGTTTTTTACCTGTTACTATCTTAAATAAAAAGTGATTTAATAAGTAGCCGTGGTTTTAGCGCAAGTGATATAACAAAATAGCTGCTGGAGGTTTAATTCTATTTATTTCTTAAGGTGTTTTAAGGTATTCAGAAAAAGAACTAAACTTTTTGCTTTTCTGCAAAATAAAATGAGTACTGCTTTCACAAAATGAACGACAAATTAACAGAATCTTTTAACTGGAAAACGGATGAGCCAGCCGGTATTTCTTACTATTAATTGTCCAGATTTTGATTTCATTGGAAATCTGTGTGTCATATTCGTCTTTCTTAAAATCAACCAAGCTACCTATGAGGTGTTCGTTTTTTAAACTTTAAATCATCATGTTTGTACCATCTCAGATGCACTATTTAGAATTATTACTCCTGCCTGAAGGTTTCATTATTTTTTTTAAAATTTGCAATGATTATATTAACGAAATAACTGGACAACGCCATTCTTGTGTTTGTTCTTATGTTCATTTATCACAATACTGCGAGTATATTGTCAGTCATTCTTTCGCATTTCACTCAAGCTAAATAAGTTCAGTAAACACGTTGACCGTGGAACGCAGTCCTTCTCAGTCGTTTTCGATTGTGGCCTATTTGTTGACAGCATACACAAAATTCTATTATCATTATTGCTGGTTTTACATGACCTACAACCCGTTGGCCCATTTGCCCTTAAAAAGTGTGGGCATTATAAAAACGTTTATTGCTGAAAACCTAGATGACAATTTGTACGTTATCTGAGGGTCTAAAATACTCTACTTTAAGCAACTTCTTATAAAAAACTCAATTGTTTAATGTTAATACCCAATAGTAATTTGTGTATGACTCCATGAACATAGAATGTAATTAAATTACTGTTTGATTGCAACAAAAAAGACTTTTCACAAAATTTGTCAATTATTTTCGAGCTTAATTTGTGCAGCAGATAAAGAGCCAAACCATGGAGAAATTGAATCTCCCAAAATTCACGAATCGCATAAATTCCAAGGTGGATAGTACCAGTATTATTACAGCAGTGAAGCAACATATATTCATTAGGACAATAGCTCAGATAAGTTGATTACAATTCTTGCATTTTAAAGTTGATATAAATAATCAAGCAAATAAATTCTGAATTTATTATTTTACAGAACATCTAATTAACATTCATGGACATTACCTTTTTCATATATGGAAAAGATAGGCTATCACCGATAACTCACAGATATAAATACTGTTTTTGTACAATAAAATCAGATATACGCTAATAATTCAAAGTAATTGCATGCCAAATAGACTGAAAATCGTACGATCACATAAGAACTTACTACTTATTCACGTCCTGAACCTCATTGAATATGTCTTTGATTAAGGAATTCGTCGAAGAATTAACTGACATAAAAGCCGCCGTTATTGCAATCAGTATTTATTCATCCACGGTTTTTGGATTCCTAAATGTATATGGCAAGTTTCCTTAAAATAAGATGTAAAGATAACATTCTTGTTTAACATATTGTTCTTTTTATTCAAACGCCGTTTAGTAAGAAACGAAAAATGGCGACTTCAGTAGGCCCGTTAGAAAGTTTGCAGGAGCACTAACACGCTTAAGGTAGTTTAAGAAAAATTTTAAATTAAATGTCACCAAACTGACCCACATGCATGCTTTGCATGCTTTAAAATCTGCCGCCCTCTTTAAGCTTGAAGTTGGAGAAAAATCAGGCGACTATTTTTTCAGCTTTGTAGCAGGTGCGTAGCTAAGCGTCATAATTTGCCGGAAAGGATTTCAGCATCCTGCTGCCTAGCATGGTTCCTTCGGCAGCCTAAAAAGGTTTTAAAATAACAAAATGGGCATTGGTACGGAAAATGAAAAATTAGAGTTTAAAAATCACTATGCATAACGAGGATTCATTAAATTTTCAACAGTATGAATCCAACTTATGTGCCAGTTGGCAAGTTGCGTCAGTAGTAACTGGATGTGAGCATCCGTGTCTTCAAAAAAACGATTGATATAAAAGATGCCTGTTTTCAACGCTTAGCAACGGGCTGTTGCCACAAACAGAGGGTTGTAATTAATTCCCTGTGATATTTTTAAGATTTCCATCTGTTATTCTAAACAGCAGTATCTAAAAAAATTGCGGCATGCCAAATGAAAAATTGTTGTTTTAAATAGCTATATTTTGCTTTAACTTGTTAATAAATGGTTTTCATAAGGAAATTGCATATTGTGATATGTAATATTTTTGGAGGATTATTAAGGTCATCAAATCGTTACTGGATTCGTTCACATTCTCTGTTTTTTGTTAATACACTGAAAATATAAAACAAAAGTCCATCAACAATAAATGGCTACCCAGTAGAGGTTTAAGCATTTGCATTAACAAATACAGTTATTTTCTGTAACAGTTATGCTGTTAGCCTCACATGCACTTAAATTGTGAATGTTTGTATAATAGGGAATAAGGTTTGTGCTCTTTTCAGGCATATACGCCATTTTGAATGCATATAGATGCAGAGACTTATTAATACGGGAAATAACGTTCACAAATTGATTAGTATAATTACAAAATAATTTGGTGAATTGTAAAAAAGGGAGTTTTTTGCGATGTATGAACGGATTTTATTACTTCAGTCGAATTTAGTCAGTATCTCGCAATCACTCATTATTTTATCTGGATAATGCTGCTGGAAATGTTTTTTAATGAAATTCTTGTAAACTTTTTGACTCATGACTGCATTGCTAAATGATGACTAATGTGGGTTTGTAAAATTGTATATAATCCTCCATAATCCCAAAACGTTCAAGTCAAGACAGAATGCCCTGTATTTAATTTAATAACTTTTGTTTAACTGGTAAGTTAACAATCACCCAGAAAGACGATATAAAAAGGCATAACTTTATTTTGTGCATTTATTTTGCATTTTATTGAGACTGTACCGAAGCTTTCATTAAAAAAAAACAAAACCTATGGCTTAAGACAAGTAAATGTATCCCTAGCACATTTTGATTTCTCTCTATCGTTGGTCATGTGCTTGGGGTTCCCAAGGAAAACTAAGTACACTTTCAGCATAGGTCCAATCATCTTCATAGTCTGGCCAAGGCAGAAACCGAGAGAAAAATCGAACAGTCCATGACCAACAAGTGCATCCTGTCATTCAAAACACTGATCGAGCTCATCAGTAGACGATTTAACAATGGAAAGCTGGCCAAATGCTCAGAAAAGTCAGCGACAATAAAAACGAGTAGATATTTTGGTTACAATATAGGTATGATGAAAAATGGAATCTTTTATGTTTTCTACAAAAACATATACAAATTTTGAGGGCATGGAAAATTGATTGACAAAATGACATTAATTTTTAATTAATTTTTACGGAGTGCATTTGTTGTAAATAGTCAGATTAATCAAATTTTATAACCGATATCATGACCTGACTGAAATATACTGGGATAATGCTGCATGCTTTTTAATATAAAATTCTAAACGTATGAGATTCTTACTACTCGGAAATAAAATTATGTAACGCGATGAAAACTTTAAACCACCGACGATAATTTAAATCTCCATGTCGGTTCATGCGTTGTCTGACTTGTAAGACGAAATAAATTGAGCCTGAACTTAATGAACTCTTCACATCGCAGTATCCTTCCTTCCCCTCCAACCCATTCGTTGGCATCCCAAACTATTTTTAAAATACAGATAAATTCGTAGCCCAATTGGTCCTCATAATAATCTATAATGGAATGCTTGCTCCGAAGTCAGCTGCCGTTCCAATTTGTGCTTGTTTCAAATGAGTTTAAAAAACATAGGAACACCTCCATTCTTGGCATTGTCTCACGAAAATGCAAGGTTTTGTTATGTATCTTTTCCGTGGACAATGTTTTGCCAATCTTTTCCGTATGGACGGAGAAATATGACGATTAACGGGAAGAATTTTAATGTCCGTTTCCTAATTATTTACGTTTCATGTACACAGACAACTTCTATTAATGTGTAAAGTCGATCAAAGCGGGAGTAGAGTACATAAATATATAGTAGATTTGCTGTCTCCTTAGATGTCAAACAGACTTATGATTTGCTCCAAATAATCATATTCATTCATTAAAAGGCTACCTGAGTTACGTCACCTTCCCTTAGGGTTCCACTTATTTTGCTTTCTAGGATCTCTCTCTGAATACTGCTTTGAATGGCTCGGTGTTGTTAAAATTATAGTTTTAAGTACGGTAGTAAGCGTGTGGCCTACGAATTATGATTGACAATCGCATTTTGAAAGAGAATGGAAGGGAATGTTCTGTGTATTCCGCTTGAGCTGGTGTAGAACGTTATTTAGTTTGTTGTCTGCCGTTTAAGATAAATGTTCCTCTTTGACTATTTCTACAGCTTAGCAACTAGGTAAACACTTTCTATATGCATTGGCAAGGAAACTTGAAAATGGCGGTATCAGTAGTTGCAGTTTGCCAATATGATTCTCATTAATCGGCAGTAACTTGTGAGCAAGGTTATCTACTGGTAGAATTATGATGAGATAAACATTTTTATCCATCTATCTCCTCAGATTGTTATTCTTGGTTATTTTGATCGAATGGTACTCCAAGGACCTGCCCTAACCCTGATTGGCTGCTTCATTAAACTTCCTTTTAGTGGGTATAAGATTGTACATATCCAATCTGCTAACCCTCTGTTATATTAGGTCTCTTCGTATTGATGTGGCAAGATTACAGTGACGTTCCAGAATTTAAATAGGTGGCGTTCATATTTAACACCATGACGTGAACAATGCACCACAGACGTGCGCATCAATTAGTTTCTAATGATGCAAAGTTGTGCACTAACTACCAATCAGTCTGACGATAGTTGCGGATAATCAAAATGAGCATGTCGAATTCAGCTGCTTTTTGATTGGTGCTTGTGGTTGACAGCTCGGTTATTGGAAGTTATGACGTCCACCACGTGCTGCGCCGATGGCGTGAACGTGGAAAAGACTTGCATAGCATCTATCGAACTTTCACCTCCATCACACACATTGTTCAAATAGCATAGTAATTTCAAGGAGAAAGTTGGTGGACGTGGTTGAACTGCTTGGCAAAACTGACCAGATCATATACCTTTTCCCTCATGACGACCTGTTTGACAATATATTAACCAAGTTTCTCTTATTGCGGCTCGGATCTCACGTCAATCAGAGTTCAGTCATAGTTTAAAAAGAGGACGACCGGAACATAGAATAACTCAGTGAGATGCCAATTATCGTTTACCTTTGTTTTAGTGGATGAAGTCCACTAGAAACTAAATAAGAAAAATTTATACTTAATACTCAAGGTGAATGTTTGGAACCAGGTAATGCCAGTCATTTTTAAATCTGGCATCTGGTGGTTCACGTTTTTGGTTATGCAATTTGAAACTCGATGCATTAATTTGACTTGATTATAGAACAAAAAAAGAGCACTAGGGTGTGAACATTCAATTTAAATTTACACGACTACGAACCCTTGAAGGATTATCTTTGAGGGATTTAAAATACACATTTAGCTACAAAAAACCGCAAAGGTGAAATATCTTTAAAACCATCTGGAGGCTACAGCACAATGGTCAGTAGCACTTTGAGTTTTTCCCCATACAAAAGAACACGGTTGAAAGTTTTAGATCTGCGTCCGTCGCGTCCGTTGGTTGGTTGCACGTTTTCACACTGTCAGGATGGCTCAGTGTTCATTTAATTGCGCACAAAGTTGGTCTGGACCATGTGCAAAAGGATCAAAACTGCACGTTGCAGAATGGTTAATAACCACGCAGTTGACAATAGGTAGATGTATCAATTCTTGGCTTTGTCAGTTTAGCTGTTGAGCGACGGAATTCGAAGAGTCCAGCCAATAAATCTCTATAAAAGGCCAAAGTGAATGGGTTAAGGATTATTCTATCGGATTTTGCTAAGCGTCGGCTACACGAATGCAACAGTACCTGAACCTTATAGTTTATCATTTATTTTTCAACCCTTGAACCCCCGTCAATTAGTGGCCAGTGACTGCCTAAGTAGTATATATTTTGCATTCGATTTCGATATCTGCCGAGACTCAAGCATATTTGATTGCAAAAGAGACAAAAAGATATCCCTTGCTAATCCATTTTGTGACAAATAAATGTTTCTCAAATACTGAATGAGCTTGAACTCAAGCATGCAAGCACTTATGTTTAGGGGCTCCAAACAAAACTTGTAGACTGTGCATTGGTGAAAAATCATGTATGCCCGAGTACTGCTAAGAAGTTGCTACAATTGACTCACAAAATTGTGGAATGAATATAGACAGATAAAGCACCGTCGTTTGATTTTTTTAAATACATTTAAAGTTCTAAATATGCATAAGTAAGGTTGTAAAATTACGTATAAATCAGCATAATATTTGAACTTAATCTGGATACTGTGTTCCGCACTAGCTTTCTTCTGGCTGAATTCAAAAATGCTCCTAGTTTAAATGAAAAATCTAGTAATACGCCTTTGTTTTACATTTAAATTTATGTGCACACAAAGGGCTCTTTCATTTGCTGATTTGCTGAAGTCGTACAATTTCCAAAAAAACTTTTTTTAATCCAGAAACAGACCTTATCCGCTGGTATGCTTGCATTAAAGGTTCCCGATCAACACACTGCGTATTTTCCTTGTTAAAAAGCCATAAATGTCTGAACGCTGTTAATAACAGAATATCAAGGGCTCAGAAATTTATCCAGTTGATGTGGGCCATATTGTAGATAATACGAGCAACATCAATACAAGAAACGTTACGATACTTGAGGAATGAAGATTTCACTATGTGGAATATATCCAACTTGGAAGCTTTTTTGTAAAACTGAAGACTATCATATCATCAATAAGACAATTAGAAAACGAAAAAAGTTGGTACAACCTGAATAGAAGAAAGACAATATTACGCATTTCACTATACATCATATTTGAAATTATAAGAGCATGCAAGATCAATTGAAAAAATTATCGTGTTCTTAAGCTGGAATTTTGGTAATTTTTAGCCTTGTAGGTGACCGTAGGGTCAACATTAAAAAACCTTTCATTTTGTCTTGACTAAAAGCCCTTGGGATTATGCAGCATGATAATCACTCTTACAAGCCTTCCTGCCTAATCGTTTCTGACAGAGATCGTTGTTTGGATCTCTGTCTAATGATTAATGAATGGGATAAGAAGGATGCCTCCGCTGTCTCTGGTAACCTTGTACAAGGGAAATCTAATTTCAATTGCTGTTTGGATTTACGCACAGGCTACTGAGTTCTCAAGCGCACATTGTCAAAATGAATAACAGAATAACCAGTGCTTTAGCGCAAAAATGCAGTCAAAAACTGGTAAGGAAAGCGAAGGGAAGCCGTCCACTCTACCACACGAACCTTTTCACAGGCTGATGTGTGGTGGGTGGCAATCAAGTATGGCGAGGGTGACGAGCCACTCCCGATGAGCAGTAATTTTCACACAGATGCGGACAAGGAACTACATGGCCCAAAACTACCCCACCCCTAGACTGCGCTGATGCATACATCAACCTTTTATCGACGTCAAGCTGTTTTTTGCATCAACCCAATAGATACGGCGGCTTTTTTTCTAGGAATTGAAAATGCGTCTGTTTTCAGAAGTGGAGTGTTGATTGTCAAAAGTGGCCTTTACCGCTTAATAGCAGTAAGCAGTAGCCAGTCCATGTGAGACTTTTCCCTCGGTGGTTGTCGTTGGCTTTGGTTGTTGGCCGACAGTTTCAACTCATTGTCTTTTGGATACGATACCAAAAACTCGATACCAAGACACAATTTAACTCGCAGAAGGTCTTGACATGCAGGTAACCACTACCGTTTTCCTCCGCTCTCATTCACACTGCATGATATTCTTTACAGTCTTTGAATGTAGTTCTTGAGGGCAGCGCTGTACTCAACCTTTATGTGTCATCCAGAAATGTCAAACTTATTCTTCCTTGTAATTTTCAGTTAGTTGTGTCAAGCTGTATCTCACAAACGCCATCTACGTATGCCTTTTTTGTCAGAAAGTGCTCACCTGGATCCAACTTGCCGAAGCTACGAAGGAAGCCGCAGCTCCTCAGGAAAGAAACGAGGACAAAGAGTGCGCTATCCTTCTAGCCCACACTCCACATCTACTGGTTGAACTCATGGACCGTGTTAGTCGTCTACTCTGGATGCAGTGCCTGGTGGAAACAAAACTGCATTCCCGTTATGACACTCTGGAGCATTGGCGATCATTTTTCTCGCATCAGATAGACCTCATAGAGACCTACAACTGGCTTGCAGAAACAGAGTCAGCCGTCATGACGGAATCACATGCGTCCTCTGGAGTTGCCTCGGCGAGGGCGGCGATAATTAAGCACTCTTTTGTGGAAAACACCATCTCTACCCTGCAGGCTTCCAGAGTTCGAAGTTTAGGTGAGTATTAATTCTGAAACCCGGTGTTAATAATCAGTTTCTTACATGCTGTTGTATTTTGCCATTTGCGAGGATACGCGTGTAGTTCCAGTGGGAGCGTTTATAACTTCTTCTACTGGTGTTCGATTCATTAAGAAATAATAAGGATTTACAATTTATGGAAGGTACTTGTTGATTATTTCCGAGCTACGGAAGGTTACTCTGTGGTTGTTAATAACTACGTTCATAAACTGAAATGCAAAATGTGGTTTTTTTCTGATATATTTATGGAAGTACCTTTGATTAAGTGAGAGTTGCATTTTATGTTTTTTTAATTTATCACGATAATTGGTGTTAATTTACAGGCTTGACATAATAAACAATCGTTTAAATTCATTGGGTATGATTTCTTGCGCACGTGTTACCGACTGTCCACGGTGAAACCCCAGGCAAAAGTCACTGAATACTGTCTTTCTCGTTACACACCATTATGGGTTGACATGTGGCTAAGTGGGGCTTAGATAACCTACCGTAGTCCATAGAGGACGCTATGGGTTAAAGAGTGCTTGCATTTCCAAAGGCACCTTTTAAAGCAAAGACTGTACAAAAAATAAAAACCGTTAGGTCTAGAGTTGATGGCAAGTGCATCTATTAAAAGCGATGATTTTACATTAATTTTAGCTGAAAAAATTCCTCAGAAGACATCGCTTATGGTTATACCTTGCTATATTTTCCTAGAAAATACAAAACACGTATCGCAACTTCCTGAAATTCAGTTGATTCAATATGATCTTTCTGGTGTTATCTTAAAAATTTTCGTGTCCACTGGACCTTTAGCTTTATTCTACTTTCACACACCTGATTTGTGTAACTCCATGTGTTTGCTTCATTTTCTATGGCCCTAAAACAGAGGTTTTGCCTGCTAAACCATCATAGAAGCAAGAGGGTTTGAAACATTGAGAGAAAAGTGGACATGCTTTTTTGAGGTGGTAAATTGAGAGTACTTTTGAATACTCTATTAAAAATAATGGGATTTCGGGCAACGAGCTTCTGAAAATGGTTGCTGTGAATTATAATCGCTTTTTACACATTTATGGTAAAAGGACAAATTTCTGGTAGGTGCAGAAACAAGCGAAAAAATAAACTGTACATCAACAACTTCCGTTTTCAATTCTGATAGTCCTGTGTTCCTGAGAAGAATCATATAGTAAGAAGGAAGTCAGTTACAACTTTTACCGCTTTAATGCATTTTCGGAAAGATAATTTCCGGAAAGGTTTGCTTCAGAATTTTGTATTTAAATATTAGTTAATCTATATAACCATGTCTTGTATGGCCGCCTTAACAGGACAAGTGAGTGGCAACCGCCGACAATGCATGCGGGTTTGTGCCGAATTCCGCGAACATTTGGTTAAGTATTTAAAAAAAAAGAAAGTTTAGATAAAAGTACGGTTTCAGGTTGGGGTAATGGTCGGAGTTGGCGTTAGTGTTATGAGTATGTTAAATATTAACGTTTAGGCTCGTGTTAACTGTAGGGTTCACATTTAGAGAAGGGCAAATATTAGGCTTAAGACTGCAAATTTGTTTAATATTAGGGTTCGTGTTAGGGTAGTGACATGATAATATTTACCTTTCCGGACATTTATCACAAGATCACTTATTTTAAATGAACAGGGCAATTACATTGTTCGTGCCCTGTTTAGGCGATCACACAAGACAACCTTACTAATCAATAACAAATCGGCAAAGGCATACATAGGGTTTAATAAATGTAAGATGAAACATAAATTATTCATATTGAGAAGTGCAGAATATACCGCAAGCTTCCCTTTGCTGCTATGGTAAGAATGTGTCGAGGAGATTGGAGTAGTTCGTCTACCCGCGCCACACAAAAACTAGCTTGTCAGTCATTGCACTCAATAATAGTACTCGCTAATTGACAGGCTTCCGAGATATCGATCAAAACCGGGAAATTCATCCATGGCACATCAGCGAATTCGAATCCGCCTATCTGCAATCTACGGGTCTTTGCTTGGTAAATTATCATTTCAAGAAAGGACTAGCACTTGCCTTGGAATGTGTTTCTAACTGCTATGACACTTGCCGAATTTTCAATGGTGGGAGATTTGAGTCTGCAGCAAGTAGATGGGAGCAGATAGTGACCCTTTAGACACAGACTGTCAAACATCGTGCGTTAATTATTTTGTTTCCATGGCGGGATGCGCTGAAGATTTACTGGATCAATACAGGGCTTGTACTGGCTCCCGGCACGCGTCTGTGCGGCTGCTAAAATTGCGAACGATCCGAAAAAACTACGTACGTAGGTGCGTGCGATAATGGAACTTACATATTGGCTTAAACGCGTCAGCTTGATAATAGTGGGCAATGCGTTGATGTGCCATGTGATGCATTTCCGATGTTGACCGCTGACCGAGACGCCTGTACGTCAGCGAATAATAGGGTCGTAGGTCATGATTGACCCAGTGTGAAGGCATAAGTTTAAGCTATACCGCCACAATCACCTACGAAAGTAGGCTTGCACACCCTCGGACTATGCACAGCCGCATAGGCGCATGGCATGTGTACAAGCTTTGATTCTGCACATTCTGCCATAAAAACTCTAATATATCAATTTACCATATGCAAAATGCTGCGGCTAAAAGGTAAACGATCTTTCCGTTAATCAGGATCTGAAGCTATAATTAAAGGATATTTTCTATGCTCTACCATATTCTATGGCAGAACATCCCGTTACCCACGATTATCACGCCCTTGGCTTAATAAACATAACACCAGGCACCAACTTATAAGACATAGACATGTGCAGTAGATAGGCTCGTTCATGGAGTGTGAGCAGAAATCCAAAAATGGGTTTTTGATTCAAAAGGATGACCTAAGCTGGGTTTCTGACGACATTAGCTTGTAGCAACATATAAAGATATTTCAGTCACATGGGGATACCAGGTTCGAGCGGGCGTCGCTTCAGTTGCCTAAGATATCTACACACTGTAAAATTGAACACGTAATTATTGTGAATATATACGCATTGAACTGTGATCTATTTACTCCTATAAACATCTATCAGAGAAAAGAAACCGAAAAATAGACATTTTGCACAGAATTTGTATGGATTTATGTCTAATTTAAATTTTATAGTCACAAAAATGTACCTTTTGGTTCGTTTAAAATGTTTTAATTACTACATACGTTTGAACCCTTCTGATATTCCATTTGCTTTAGTGGATGGTAATCTACTCGTTTAATACATGTATTCTAAGGAAATTCAAATATTTCCTAACACTATTAGGAAATGTTCATATAGTTTTCAAAAACGTATTCTGCAGATGTGGACCATCAGGTATATTTTACCAGCAACAGATTTATGAAGAAACATTTTTATTTGATAACAAATGTTACATTTTAGAAACCTCTAAAAACTGGAAACGACTCTTTCTTCCCGTACTTTATTTTAAGATGTAATGTGCTACTAAGTGGGTGCAAGAAAGATGTAATCGTACACGTTATTGAAAAAGTATATTTGAATTACTGAACATGTCGCATATTTATGAGAAATAAATTCAGTAAACCTACGTAGTGGATTTTAAATGGTTCAGTTTTGGCGGGCCACTATAGAAATGTGCGTTCTAAAGCTGGCATCTAGCAGGGAGAGACCTATCATTAGATTATGCTTCATAATAGTTATTATAGCAGCCTCGCTTGCGAGAATTTTCAAAGCTCATACACATTTAAAAATGTACATTCACATTTAAGGAGCTAGTTTATCTACTGTACTATGCCGCACTGTGCATGGAGCAGGGTTAACAGACTAGGGCATAGGCTCGAACATAGTGTTAATGCGCTTGAATTACGAAGGCAACTAGATTATACAAATGACCTTTGGGTCATACTGATAAAAAATTTGTAACCACGAAACCACTGTCTGTTAACTTCTTATTTACGTTAAGCGTCTACTTAACCGGAGCAGAATGCTGAGATCTCTTTTGAACTCTTCAGCGCTGCCTTAGGTTAGAAAGTAAGTGTTATCGATTCTTTAAAAAATGTAGAGTATAAATGTTTAGAACATATGAGCCAACAGCTGCCAATGAGGTTCAGATGGGAGCTGCATTGAGATATGTTATGTATTGGCTTCCGAAGAAAAGCCTTCTCGCATATACACTTTCCATTTTCCACAGGCCAGAAGACATGCCAACTTCTAGCCACCATCAAACACCGTATGAGGCTTAACAAAGAACGTCTTTCTGCATTGAAAAGAGTGTCCCAAGATCTGCCAGCCGAAAGTGGGCAATCTGAGGCAGCCAAACGTCGACGACACCAGCTGCGACGTTGTATTCATGCCCTCGAAAGGTCAGCAACGAAGATGCTGACAAGCCAGCAGTCTTTGCAGAGACAATTCAAGGATCTGCTTGATCTGGTTTGGGAAAAGAAGCACAGATTAAGGGAACTGTTGGCACTCAATCGGCTCTATGAGGATGTCGCGGATCTCGAGGTTGTATTTCCATTTTAATCTGTTTGGTACGGAATGCATGTACTTTCTTGAATAGAAATTTTCATAGAACAAAGTACAATGCGTATAAAACGCGGCTATTGACGACCTTATCAAGTATAAATTATCAAGCATACTTTAGCAAGAAGAGCGATTAAAGTGGTGCAATAATCAGGCCTATACTATAATATAAACCTAAAGTAACAAAATTGTAAACCTCCAATAAACAGTAATTATGCGGAAGAGGGTTGAAGGCGTTCAGCGAGCAGGGGTTATAGTCTAGTCCTATCATGGAGTAGATGGGGGAATGGGGAGGGCAAGTGTCGGACAAGTACCTAAATCTCTGCTTCGTCGCTGTGTCGTGACGTCGTAGGTGTAAACCCACATGCTGAGGTCGTCTTTGGCCAGGGTGGCCTTAAGGCCACTTTTAATGCTCTTTGCGATCACAATGTTGGGCTGGTTAACAATACGACCACTGCCTCCGCCGTCGCAAGACTCCTCTGACGCAGAAACTTCAAATGTTTCGTCAGCACTTTATAGAGCACGTGGTGCTTGGTTGACGTCTACCCAGTGACAGTTGTCAACCAAGTGAGCCACAATTGCACTAGCAAGTAAAGGTGCATATGCACATTGAAGAGGTCTGAAGGGGCAATGAGCTGCTTGAGAACACTATTCTTATCTTAGCGAATGGGTAAGTTTGCTCGATGGCAGCATTTGAGCGACGATATAGAAGGCAAAATAACAAATAAATTCTTCTTCTCAGCCGTCGGCACGTCTGATTTCGGGAACGTTCCACCATATATTTATTGACAAACTTCGCGGGAAATATGTTTTCTTGCAGAGTGATTCGTATTAGGCCGAGTTCACTCTCCAATGTATCATGAGTACACATTATGCTAGCTCAGTTGGTGATGCAATGAACTAGGCTTCGTTTCCGACTTAGTGAGATAAAACTATACCTATTCATTTATTGTTCTGTCCATGTTATCTTACGAAATATCCATCTACAAATTGTTCCATCAGGCGTTCTGTGAAAAAGGACGTATAGAAAGGGGAGAAATTCTCTTTTCTTATTTTTCCAAAGGGCAGGTTAGTGCTGGGTCAGCCTAATTAACTTTAAGCCGGAGGGTGTCAAAAGCAAGCCTTTCATCTGCTTTTTCAAAATATCATCTACATATCGAGAATAGGAAAAAAGGTATTTCGCAACTGACGAGAACCGGTTGGTCTCTAGTTTTCCCATGAGTTAATCCGCTAGTAGTGGTTCAATGGGTAATATGAACGCTACGCCTTAATGTGACGGTAAAATTGACAATCAAAACGGAATTTAACGCTTAGCGTGCAGCGAAAAAGCAATTCTAAGGATCTCCAACTTCCATACCGATTGGGATCTCTCGTCTTACAATCTCGCCACCTGATAATTCTATGGCTTCCGTGAGGGGAATATAAGTGACAAAAGACGCAACATCTAAGGCCGATGTCGTTGTTTCATGGGAATGTGTGGTTCTTGCGTAATCGACGAATTCAAACGTGTCCCATAGGCTTCATGGGGCTAACTGATGTAGAATCGGCTTAGGCCTTTCGACAAGCCACTTAGAAATTGTGTGAAAGTGTGAATTGCGCATATTTTATATCGGCCGTATTTTAAGGTCTGGTTTGTGAACCTTAGAGGTATTGCATTGGTGGGTTTCATAGTCTCGAATTCCTGTTAACTAGGGAAACCTTGGTCTTTCAGTTTTCAAAGACATTTGTTGAGGTCAAGTTCAAAGGTCTCACTTCGATCCATAAGTTGCCTTTTGCCTTTGAATTTAGTGCCATTTAGTCAGGTTTGCTTCGATCTTCGAAACGTGAACGCTTTTATTCAATAGAACGAGACGAGAATCTGTGTTCGGTTTGCTGAAGAGTATTTCATTATTTTCTATAATTTTTGAAATTTACAAATGGTCTTTCATGCTTTGCCTGTTTTTTACGGTTTTTTTTGTGATATTGATAGCAACAGTTCAGGAGGATTTTTTGAAATACTCCGGCTATCCGGTGTTGCGGGTACTAGATCAAGCATCTGACTCGACAGGTTAAAAAATTGAATATTTGCCAAAAACCTATTTTTTTGCCTTTATATATATATATATATATATATTGATAATTAGAACGGAGATAATTAGAAGGGAGACTGGAATGGTTAGTTCTGGATTATTAGCCGTCATCAGCCAGTCATACTTAATCCCAAGTGTGGACCACCTGCAATTCAAAACACATATCTTAGGTAATCGAATTGAATACTCTAACATTGAGCCGCGGGTTCATTCTTTTGTCGTTTGCGATCAGGAATATGATGATAATGTGCGGCTCACCGAACTGCTTAAGGAACATGTATGTGTTATTGTGCACTGTAGCTCCCTTTGCAGCCTCGCAAGCGGTCGTATAGCTACGTGTAGCATATGTTGATAAGGTGGAACCGACAAAGATAAGGGACACCAGAATCACAATTTCTGGCTTATTAGCCGTCACCAGCCTGTCATAACAAATCGAAGGCGTGGGCCACCAGGGATTGGAACCCGCCATCCTTTGGACATTAAGTGGAATGGCCTACCAATGCGCCACGGGCCCGTGGTTTTGTTCTTTGCAATCGAAGCTATGATGACAGTGTGCAGCTCATGCGTCGCTATGTGACGAAGACAATGGACACTGTGGTGGCCAATTCTAGGGTGGGGACGAGGGGTAAAAATAAAGTTTCCTTGCTTTGAAGGTGGAGGTGGGCGGCGAGTAACTACAGTCGCCTGGATTATCGTTCGTTGATCCAGGTTGTATGTAGGGCTCACTGCGTTGGTACGAGGTGTAAAACGTTTAATTGCGATTCTTGTATGTGAGAGGGGGTGGTGAAAATGAAGATTCGAAATGCCAAACGGATTAGCAGTCGTTACTAGGGCGTGGGCGCTCGTTAGTTAATCGTGCCCGTAAGCCTGCGTAATGAACGTCTAGATCGACGTGGAGGTTAATGTTAGTCATGCCAGAGTGTCGCCCACAAGCCTGCAATCTCCATACATGCAACCCTATGCCGCGTATAGGAACCCATGCTCAAAGAACAATTAAAAAATTTTTCCCTTACCGCATACCATGCGCCAACAGCCCTTTTGTTTACGTTTGCCATATAGGCTGACGTCTTGGAACTCCCATTATTGATCATTAGCTAACCGTTCACCGACGTGAAACCTAATCGCTTGTTGCGCACTCACTTGAGTGCAAACACCGCTTTAATTGGGATGGTAACGAACTGATCTTCATAGCCAACAACAAACAGGCTCAAGAATCCCGCGAAGCTTGGGACACTTACACGACGAAAATTAACCGCCACGTTGATCTAGACGCTCATTACCAACGGTTATGTGGAAGACTTACTAATGACTGCTCACACCCTAGCAACGACTGCTTATCCTTGTGGCATTTCTTATCACAATTTTTGCCCAACTCAATTTCGCCCACCCCCACCACCCACCCACCACCTCAATTTTTGCCCACCCCCTTCCCCCGCCTCACACACGGCGAACCGCTATTAAACTTTCCAGCACCTCCGACCGATGCAGTGGCCCCTACATCCAGCCCGGATCAACGACCGAAAATCAATCCGGCTGTAGTGACTCGCCGCCTACCTCTTCCAAAACAAGCAAACGTATTTGTTTTCCCCTTACCGCCCCGTCCCAAAACATGCGACAATTATGTTTCAAACCCACCACACCCTCACATCATTCATAATTTTGTCGCTATCCGTTCTGTCGCGCCTTCTAATCAATTTCGATCACCTCACATTCTTCCCTGTTCATGTCGACTGACTACTGATGGTTTCATCCACTTGCAAATTTAAGAGTACATGTCGGTATCCCGAAGAGCTAGCTGGCGGTCGGGTGGACAAAACGGGATGGTGTGAGATTTTAACCACATTAGTGAGTGTAAAGCTCTTGTTTGACTTGTTTATGTTTCTCACTGCACAAGGCAAATGACGTACTGATGATCGAATACAACCATGAAACAGCTGTCTGCGTCTTGCCTTTTGCAGCCTTAGCAACATACCTGTGCAATAAATATATATATATATATATATATATATATATATATATATAAATGAGTTCTTAAAGGACACTTACATAAATCCTGCTTCTTAAACTAGGCTTTTAGATTTTCGTTCACATTCATTCATTTTGCGCACGCCAAATAGTGTGCACGCAAGAGGCTACATTTACCATTATTTTTTCTCCGTCAGTAAAGAAAACGTTAAGTAAAGAAAAAGAAAAACCTTTGATTAAACGGTGGAACAGTTAAATTGAAGCAATTAAAGATAAATACTAAGCAATGCTGGAGAGCCCACATATGGAAAAGAGCAAAGGTGACCCGTTCTCTGATATAAGAATTGACATTCACCTAACTGTTTTACCTTACGCTACAGCCAATAATCAACTTCAAAATGTCAGGTTAATAAAAGTACTGTTGGAGCTCTGTTTCGTCCTCGCTCCTTACTGCTTATTCGCAAGTTTATAAGATGATTAAATAAGGGCGCTTATCATTGGAGCTCTGCTTAAGGACCATTGTTGTCAGTTCCTTCTCTGCGATCAAAAAGACGAACACTGCAAGTTACTTCTCACTTCCCTTTGCCTGGATTACTGCTTCTGTATTACTAAAAAATACGGAGATTTGGATTTCCTTAGCGCATTCTAGCCGGGTCAGTTAACATAACTGACATAACTGGCATAACTGAACTCTCAATCGTAACAGGTTATGCTCAATCACCCGAAATCTAGGCTTTTTTAGTGGCTATTGATAGCTGCTATACCAAAAAAACTCGTCATATCGGTCTACCAAATAGCCATTGCATCACCGGCACATTGACTGATTGCTTCCTCTTCCCCACTAAGGAATGGATGAGCGCCCAAACCCGCGAAGCTCTAATTTGCCAGACAGGACGTGACCTTGATGAGTGTTCTCGCATGCAGCGACAGTTTGGGCAACTCCAGCGCAGGGTTTTGGGCCCCGAGCCGGATGTCACTGGACAGCTGATCGAGGCCAGTTTCGATCGCAGACCCGAATTGCGGCTTAGCCAGTCTGCCGCCTGCGCAGAGCTGGCCACAGCCGGTGCCTTGCCTCCGCTACCGGACGGCCCTGAAAAACTGTTACGGGCTATACAAACCTGCCGCCAACTAATTGCCCTCCGACACTCCGATTCACCCCGCATAGCCCTCTGGCAAGGTCGCCTTGCTGAGGACTGGCAGGACCTGCGAGAACTGCTGAACACTCGAGGAGAACTCCTGAGAGCTGCGGGTAATCGCTTACTCTTCTTTCGTCGGTGTGAGGTAAATCGTAATTAGATTTTCCCGTGCACTTGCTGCTTCAAGCATTGCGATATTTTTTTGCTTACCCGAGTTCGACAAGTTGATCACCGTCTATGAAGTGTGAACATAAATAAGCCAGGTTCCGTAACTTCCCTGTATTTTTAACTATAAACAAAACAGGAAATTATTTCGAAATTTTATATTTCCACTCGATTGTGCTCAGGTGTTTAATCATATGATATGCAGACACAGTGGCTCATGTACGGTAGCTGGACAAAAATTCTAAAAGGTTTTTTAACTAGGAACGATTATTTAGAACGTCTAAATTAATCATTTCGTTTAGCATCTTTCCAAGACGTTTTAGTCATAGCAGGATGCATTTTTGTGAATGAGTTTCTCTCCAGCAAGCATCACATAACTAACTCGGAATACAATACTTTATAAGTCGTTTCATTTTTCGCATTAATTTTGATTTCTTCATAAATTAAAATTTATTTGATAAAAACGCGAATGCTAAGGATGTTTTATATGGTCACCTAAGCATTAAAAAGGCATAGGAACTGAATAAACGTTCTTGTATCTTGACGCTTACACAAACCCTTACATAAATTAAACTAAAACCTTAGAGTTTTACCTACTTCTGCCCTAAACCTATGCCCTACAGATAAAATGAACCCAAACCCTCACCGTCAGGCCCTTATTGACCAGAATCCCAACCTTGACCTTAGCATGAAAATGAAAACTTACCCTAAACGTAACCCTTACTTTCACGATAATCCTTAATCGGATCTTCTCAGAATTCGGCACATAGCTACATGCATTGTGGGAGGTTTTAATCCTCTTGTCTTGTTTAGGTAGCAATGCAGTAGGTAGCAATTGCCGTCTTATTATTGCTGTCTTTTATTCATTTAGTAACCATTTATGTTTTGTTTAAATTGTATACTGAAATTTAGGTTAAATTTTGTTTAAGAACACGTTAACAATTATGATATTTAAAGGACCAATCGATTTTAATTCATGGAGAGTCATATCTAATTATTAATAACTGCCTCTTATGTTGCCTCTTATGCTGCCTCTTAGCATGAAAATGAAAACTTACCTCTCATGGAGAGTCATATCTAATTATTTATAACTGCCTCTTATGTTGCCTCTTATGCTGCCTCTTAGCATGAAAATGAAAACTTACCCTAAACGTAACCCTTACTTTCACGATAATCCTTAATCGGATCTTCTCAGAATTCGGCACATAGCTACATGCATTGTGGGAGGTTTTAATCCTCTTGTCTTGTTTAGGTAGCAATGCAAAGTATTTTTGCCATCTTATTATTGCTGTCTTTTATTCATTTAGTAACCATTTATGTTTTGTTTAAATTGTATACTGAAATTTAGGTTAAATTTTGTTTAAGAACACGTTAACAATTATGATATTTAAAGGACCAATCGATTTTAATTCATGGAGAGTCATATCTAATTATTTATAACTGCCTCTTAAGGAGCTTACAAAATCGTCGGCAATCATTCAAAAATGCACCATTCAAATAAAACATCATTTTAATAGCGTACAGAAATATGCATCATGCAGGTACAGTTGCAGATCAAGTTCAAAATAAATTGTTTATTGAAAACAAAATGTTTAAACTCGAAAAGTGACCTATATTCGATTACAAAGTTAAAAGATGGAAAGTGTGTTGAAATGACCATAAGATAGAATATTTTTAGAAAGCTACGATTAAACGTATTTTAATTATTAATGGCAATGAAACCAATTCTAAAACGTAAGAAGCTGAAGGTATTTTTTAAATGAAATATTTTTGAATAAAGAGGGAAAAATAATTACTTTAACAACTCTACCTAAATTATCCTTTAAAATCAAGAAAGCATCTTGAATTAACTGCGGACATTTCTTGAAATTCAGCCGATTTCTGTGATTCATGCTCTTTTAATCCTACCATAAATAAGTATCTGAGAATTGTTTGACCGGTATCAGTAAACTTATTGATATAATAATAAATTGCGTGTTAACCACGCGTTCCGTGTGCATTAAAAGCGATATACTCCATCATAAATTATTGAGCATAATTCCCTAGAAGAGCAGCATATATTTCATCATTCGAGTGACATTCAAATTAGTTGGTCCAATGCAATGGTTCGACAAAGACATATTGGAGGCACTTCTTACATTTGTTTCAATCATATTAGATATAATTTATTTGTCTTATCAAATGGTACTCTGTAGAAAAGTAGCAAAATGCACTGACATTTCCAGGCTAAAAACGTAAATTTGATTCACTTCAGGACGTAACGCAGGACCTGCTTGACAAACTCACTCTCTTACCTAGTATAATTGGCCCTGATAAGGAAACTCTGGACAAGCAACAACGACAGCTCGCTAGTTTCCAGTGGGACATAGAAGCGATGGGTGAAGGAGTGAGTAACCTTTTTAGACCATTTGGTTTTTTGGCCTTCCACCGTTCAAAAGTGTTTCATTTAGAAAATATTCTGTTCTTGTATTTTACGTTTGCCATATAAAACATAAAAAAGTCATTTGCTTAAATATTTTAAATGTCAATTGCCTAAATATGATAGTTGTTCTTTTCAATGTCGTGACTAAGAGTAATTTATCGAATGTTTGTGTGTTGCGACATGCAAAGTTGGAGCTTAACCACACTGACAGGAATAATTATAAAACATTTACTGATGTTTGGGCTCATAACTAGCAAAATTGTCTCGATAGATTATAAACAGTATAAAATGTACCAGATTAAATTTTAATTCATTAATGAAACTTACTAAGCAATCTTAAACCACTGGGAATGCATCCAAAAACATTAAGGGAAAAGCGAACGATCTCTAAGTAAAAACGTATTATTTCGTGAGTAAGAATAAACAGTTTACTTCAGAGTTTACTCAAGTTTTTAAAAATATATGGCTTGTCGATATGCATCACTTTAAAAAACAATTTAGAACTTGTTCCCTTTTAAAATATATTAAACATATATGTGCATTTAATAAACTGTATGAATCAATTGCAAATTAATTGGGACAGAAACCTTTAGGGTGTAGTGTACGGTCATGTATCCTAAATGTTTGTTCAAAAAGTCCGTTTAATTGTTTCTGTTTTTTGAGTGGTCGAAAATTACGTTTTTGGAATCAATGATGAATTCACTTGATTAACCTGACGGAGGCGTTGCTGATTTGTGTTTAAATAAGGCATATCAGGGCAAACTGACGATAGGCAATACAATTTCTAATGGAATCAGCAAATGCAATGATAATATAATTCTTCTTCAATCAAATGTTTGCATAGTTTTTGCTGATGGTGGAATCCGGTGACCTTTGGAATGTCCTAGAAATATCAACGAATAATTTATGGCGTTCAAAGCTTAAGATCGCTTGGTTATAAAGAAAGGTTTTCTTTTACGCATTTTTTTAAACCTTAAACACAATATATTCCTGGCCAGGACTAACCAAGTAAGGGAGTTTTGGACCATCTTTTTCATGCAGCCACTCTTTTAGGTGGTACTTGCCCACACAACCATACATTAATTCCAGTGAGAAAGAATGAACGTGCAAAGCAAAAGGCAATAAGCAATATACTTTCAGTCAATTATAAATTGTTTTTCTAATATATCAGCCGATTACTTAGTGCCTTGAAATGGCATTCTATTGTGGTGATTTTCACGCGTTTGAGATTAGACACAGAAAATTCAAAACACAAATACCACGTTTTCCCTTATTCACCTTACCTGTCGAATAAGTATGAACTTCGTTTTATATTAACATTGAAGCCATTTTACTTTAATGAATACAAATCATAGTGGCCATATTAGGCTGAAGTATTTCATAATCTAACATAAGATAGAAGCCACACATATCCGGTTCAAAAGTATGTTATCATGCTCTCAAAATTTTGAATAATCGTACAGTGAGGGTCAGTTGATCATTTTCCCATAATGAATTTGTGAACATGAGAACAATATCAGCAAATGTAAATATTAATTGCAGGAGTACGTTATCAATACGCTTCTGGTCACTCAAGCAAATATATTTGCAAATATGGCACTTTAACTGCAATAAAATATCAAGTATTCTAAAATAATTTAAATAAATAAATAAATAAAAATATCTAGTAATCTTAAATAACATGGGGTTTTGCAACCTCATTCCCTCGGTTTCCACTGGAAAAAAATATTCAGCTTTGGTAAAAGACTCCTGAAAAAGGAACAAAACACGGTTGCGTTAATGTACTCCCAGAACGGTTTAGTATATAGAAAATTACCGAAGATATTTTAACGTAGATGTATGCTGAAATTTATGAAACTTTTGTTTAAGACACTAAATTACCAACACACTGTATGTAAAAAGGACATTTTCCGGAACGGACTAGTCAAATAAGTAAAGTGCACAACATTTAAGATGCCTAAAATGGATCAATTCTATTTTTGAGATCTCGCTGCATGTGTGTCGTCAAATTTTTAAAAGCAAGTACTTGTAGCTCAATGGTTCATTAAATTGTTTAAACAGTGATAATCCGCCATTTCAAATTTTTATAAAATACATTAAAAGGCGCCTAAAAACTCTGTCTTTTTACGATAGAAATAAAACTCGTTTTTTCTTCCGGTTTCAACAGCGTAGCTCACATTTTCGTGGCTTACCCAAATAATTCGTTTTTTCAACAATACTTAATAGATACTGCAAACATTTAAAAAAAACTCATTATTTTAAATATTTACTAACTGCTACACTCACGTTTTGCATACAATAATTTGCTTTCTCATGAAATGCTGAAATAAAAATCTGATGCGTTTGGTTAGCACACATTAGGGCGACGAATGCTGTTTGCTTAACGAAATTGTTATTTAAGATCTGTTTAATAAAGGCTAAACTAGCAATCATTAGGCAGAGATCGACATTTGTTGATATTAAGGAAATTTTCGATGTTAACGAAAGCAATGAATCAGAAAATTTTGTTTGTACACAAAATGCTACAAGCGAATATTAATTTTAGCCAGAAAATTGTAAACAGATCTTCCGATCTTGCGTTGACAAAAAAAGTTTAATGCAGGTATAAAAAAGCGCATTTTGCGGGAACAAAGGTTTGAATTTCATTTTTAACTTATATTTTGTAAATGTTTACCTATCCTTTCCTGCAACGAGTAATTCAACTTTTGATAAGTTTGTTTCCCAACTGATATGTGGGACTGTTAACAAATCCATAGAAAAACCTGTAACATGCCATCACATTTTGCTTTCAGGTTTTATGCGAAAACTTTCTCAACATTTTTAAACTGCAGTTGACTGTGAAAGAATAAGGAAACTTAAAACAGGATCGGCATTGGCCATAAACCAAAGGGGCCTAAAAGTAAAGACATTTAGCGAAAAATACTTCAATATTGAGATGATCTTTTTTTTTCCTTTTCAGCAGAAAATTGTTTGATTTGTTTCAGAGAAAGTAAAATCGGGCTGAATTTCCCCATGTTATTTTAACATTACCATAGAAAAAATATAAGTTCTTGGATATTCGACTGTGAAATATCTAATTCAAGCGTTGTTTGAAGACATGCCTCGTTATCAAATATGTCTTAATTGATCTTTGCTATAATAGTTGCCTACTTTTGTTGTGATACAACAAAATGTCCGAAAACGCGACTTTTGGTAACTTCTTACAATAAAAAACTACTTTAAGATGTTTTGCTTAACACATAGAACAGAAACGTGATAAATGGGAAATGGAATGAAACTAAGAAAATTATAGCGTACTCATTAATACTTGAACGTCCATATAAGACTGTTTATACTCGGGATAACGACGAAGTTATAAAGATATTTGATGAAAGAATAGTCCTCTTATATACTAACTAGTACGTTTGCGATTGCAGCTATTTAAATTTAATGGTCAAAGATTGACCAATTAGCAATTGAGATTATGAAAGGGTTAATTCCTGGGATGTCCCGCTTTACTCAATCAAGTAAAAATATGTTTATATTAGTCAATTGCATATCACAAAATGTAGAAACAAGAAATAAAAGGAAATTCTCGTGGAAATTTGTAAGAATACAGTATCAAAATGCAGGTAGTTTGGTAAATGCCACACCATTAATTGCTTTAAATCTGGCAGCCCACAAAAGTGGGATGTACAATAAAGGCATATTTTTTAATGCAATTCTTTGTTTGTGGCTTTATTAACTTGGAATTCTGCATCGCCAGGTGACCCATTTATTGAAAATAAAAATCCAGTTAGATACAATGATTTTTCTGTGTTGCTAAAATGCCAGAAATTTTACAATAATGAGTATTCCTAGAAAACATAATATTAATTAATAAACCACAATATGCCTTATCAAGCAAAAAGGTCATTAACGTTCTGTTTTACGTTTTCAGATGACGCAGAATAGTCAGAGTTTTCGCAAAAGAGATTTTATTTTGAAATTCTTGAGATTTCATATGAAAAGAAATGTGCTGTATCACTGCTAACGGCGGCTTATCGTAGAAAATCAAGTGTGTTATTTTAAAGAAAAAACGTTTCAGGTATCAGGTAATCGATGGGTCACTGTACTTTAAATGTCAGCATTTTTGTGATGTTTAATATGTGATATTTTAATTTTAAAAAATTATACTTCGCCATTAACATTTTTAGTACACTGGACAAGTAGGAAAATGCTATTAAATGCGACGGCTGAATTTAGTTTAAAATGTGAATACATTAAAGCCGGGAATAAGATTTGTTTAAAATTAATGAAATAAATTTGGTGTCAATTAATTCCTTCATGTGCAAAGAAGTGTCAACAAAAAAAATAACAAATGAATTTACAGAGCCATATGATGTTTTGAGTTTTTGGAAATTATTTTACAGTCCATCAAAAATCGGATAACTGGAATTTTATATTTAATGTAGGACTGGGTAGTCCGTTACCTATTTTCCTTTAAAAATACCACAAGCTTCCGAGATTTGAACTCCAAAAATGTACCATTTTTTAAACAAAAGTGACAAATTTCGGCTTTTCCCAGAATATTGCCGCATTGTTTTTCGCAGAGCAAGCATAATGGTGAACAATGAGGCGTTCAAAATTATCGGAAAAACTAATGCGAATATTGACAGTGCATAAACTTTCCTTGCGTTTGATATTCTAAACATGATCCATGACTGGTGCGGCATAACTTCAAGTCTCAATCTGGAAATCTCGTCTATGTTGTAAACATTTTACCGGAATGTTGAAGCTACTGTTATTTGTAATAAACGTCAAATTATACATATGGGTTACAGGAAAATGTCATCTAACGTCTAATAAGTTATAATGATAGGTGTACTTTTGATTTACATGATCGCTGTTAATACAATGCATTGTTGTTTGAAGATAAATTGCCTTGTTTTTCCAAAAATTAGTATTTTAATTTGAAGAAACAACAATTTCATATCGACTGACCATGTACAACTTTGATTGACTGTTACTTGATTGTCTTCATTCTGCCACCAAGATCATTAACTTTTAATTAGTTTAAAATGCGGTTGATCTTAAAATTAAGCTTCTCCGCATTTGCTCTCCTTCGGGCAACTGGAGGCTTGAAATTTCGAAAAGATGCATATGCCAGAAATTCTTAAAATTCAGGAAGGCTTATTTTCCAAAGAAACCTTTTAAAAGCAGTTGCGTTTTTTCTCAAAGAAGACCTTAAAATATCTCAGTGGTCAGAGTTTAATGAGAAAAAAACGTGCGTTTTGTGATTGAGTTCTTCAAGTCTTGATGAAAGATCTTAGTTTGATCAAAAGACGAAGATGCGATCAATGGAAATGTATTTGGTCAGACGTTTCGAGTTCTCGTTCGAAGACATCATCAAGGACAGTCACACGTTCATGTTTACTGCAACTATCGACAAACATTCTGAGTGCACAATATAAAACGCACCCCAGCAAAATGAAAGTTTATTTGAGTGAATAGAACAAACATTTTGGGGAACTTCAAATAATTTTCGCTAAGATATGGACTCTGTAAGCATAGTTGGGGATAAAAAAACTTGTCTTTTGGTATAATATTCATAGTCTTTTTTAGAGCATAAGAATCAGTGGCCCGTATCCAGTGAGTCAGCCTTTATCAGAGTAAACAGGCAAAACTAAATGCGATTTCGCAAATGGTAATCCGTCATTTGAAGCGTAAATTTGGTTTATAATATACATTTGTAGCCCGTTATCTTATATTTCGAATTAAAACAGGCAGGATTTGAGTGACCGTGTACGTTGTCGAAAATCCAAGAAATTGTATGTGCTTTTTTTTATCACAGAGCCAAGTCTCTAGTTTTGAAATTGTGCTTTAAAAGAATAGTTATATTAGTAAGAACGGTTTCAAATTAATATCCCCTGGAACTGAAAAATGTAATCTGAGTTTAATGAATATCAGATGCACACAAATGTACGGAATAAAATTGTCTTCCAGAAACAAGAAATTATTTTGTGCAAATTGCTCAGAGATTTTTGGCTATAAAACGCACTAATAAACTGGTATATCAGTAGTTTTGTTTTTGTACGGTGAAAATTATGACCTTTTAACAAATATGTACACGTTTTTGTGAATATGTACTAAAGAATCATCTAGATTAAATTGGAAGTATGCGATAAAATAATTTTTTGCACAAATAAATTCCGCTTATCCCAAATTTAGAAACAAAATGGTCAGAAGATTTACAACTTCTGCATAATCTTCTTATATTTTCGCATGTAATGTTGTGTATTTGCAGTCATACAACGGGGCACTACAATAAACTAATGCGTCAAAAAAACGCTACAATATTAATCTAAAGGTGAGTTCTTTCATTTTCAAAAAGGTCAAAAATAGCAATAAAAAGTCCACATTTTAACCTTGACGTTACCTTGGGAAAAGGTAAATTTTGCATATATTCGTCAGCGGAAAAATTTCAATTGACCTTTGATATAGTTATTGTCGAAAGTTGTTGTGGAAGTTCATAAAAAGGAAGGTCCAAAGGTTTTGCTACAAACGCACAAAGAAACAAATAGTCATCATACTGTAAAAGCAGGTATTTGCGTGCTTTCAGTGAGTCTACGTAAGCCTGAGGTGGATAACTGAGTTATTATTTGCAATGGCTGCTTCTTACTGTGGCCCAAATGTCCCTCACACACAGAAAGGATCTTGTGCCATTTATGTTTTTATTTAGTGAAATATTTTCCTTTGTATGTCGGACAGGTGTGTGTGACACGCTAAGGCGGGCCGTTTGGCTTTGTCAGCCATTTTGCCCAAGCCCACTTCCGATTGTTCGGGACTGAACATAAAGTGGGTGACGGTAGCTATAAACACTTTTCAAGCCTGATACACTGACCTAGCTATGCCTATGCTTCTGCAACTTACGGTAGACATAAACGGTACCGGTGGTCAAGCTTTAAACGCTGTTTATTTAGGCTTCCCTATGGATGGCTCTGTTTAAGTTTAAACTTAGGAGCCGGGAGGCAGGAAAAGGGATAAGAGTCAAATTTATGTTTGGAATTTTTGAGCAAATTCCTCTCCTGTCACCGGCGGAACTACTATAGTGATCTTTAAGACTGGTTATTCCCTACAGTATATACGGACCCATTTCGTCCAGCTGCTTTTCAGCATCCACAGCTGGAAAGCTTGAGCTAAGAGATTGAGCTGATCGCTTTTTTACCGTTATGCACTTAAAAGAATATTTTTCCAAAAATAATTTGAAATTATAAGAAGAAGAAAAAGAAAGAAGAAGAAGAGGACACGATCACATGAACAAGGCGTTAATTAGTCTGCTGTTTCGTATACTAAATCAAGATCAGAGACAATCGCAGCTAAGGAAATTGTAAGAACAGTGAGTAAACAAGAATATTGCCGGCAAAGCCAAGGGCGACTGCAATGGCTATTTCGGGCCTATTAGCTGGCATCAGAAAGCCAACCCCAAGCCCAGGTCGTGCACCACTCAAAATCAAACCTTTTCCCTTTTTTAGAAGTTTAACGCTCTAACCATTGAGCCACGGATTTGTCTAGACGGTTTTAATCAGGAATATCGAAATGCACTCGTTGATGAACACTCACCGATGACTAACGGAACTCACTCATTTCGGTATGCCTTTAGGCTCACTCTTGACCACCGCCAGCCGCCAAGCAGTGACTAGTAGTAGAATAGGTAGATGAAGATGAGTGCACTATTTACAGGAAACCATTGCCATGCGACCACGTGTGTACTATGATTAGCAGCTATCTAGATCATGACCAGAAGGTGAATGTTAGGCAATGACTGCAGGAACTTCCGCATCCGGGACTGCTTGTGGCCGCAATCTCATCATCCGTTTTGTTCACTGGCGTGCTCCTTACTAAGCCATTTAGCACACTCTCACGAAAAATATTGGTAACCCTCGACCTCCCTACGTGGCCGATTCACCTGCCCCGGCAAAGTGAGCAACGAATATGGAAGCGGGAGGACATTTCTTGTTGTTCCCGATAGCAGCTAATTACAGGACACATGTGATTTCATGGCCATCACCTCCAATAATACCGCACAACTTGTGCATTCACTGCTAGTCATTCTCTGATGATGAATTCAAGTAATACTCCAAAATTTCAAGCAAATTCCTTTCTCGTTTCAATGAGCTCATCTTCTGCTTCTGAACAGCTTTTTTATAAAAGGCTTTATCGGCAGAAAAAGAGTTTGTCTGCCCCAAAAAATACCAGTCAGCTGCTACAAATTGCAGTTTACTTAATCCATGTCCACGTTTTCCTTAACGGAGGTCGGAAAACATTTGGTTTACGCATAGGGTGCTTTTCGATTATACCGACTACACTAAGCTGATACTGTAGATTTACTGATGGCACTGCGTAACCGCTAATAGCGCTGAATACTGAAAATGGTTGTGGCCATTCAATGTCAAAGCTGTCCACCGTGAGGTGGATAACATTCAGTCGCAACAAGGAACTTTTATTCGCTGTTTCTTTCTTTTATTTCCATCCTACTATCAAAAACAGCGCCAGATGTGTGATGGCGAGCATTAATGTCCATTACTGGTTTATATGGTGGGCGACTTGGTTCGCCAGAGAAGTTATAAGAAGCAGCGCATAACCACATCCTTAACACGAAAAGTGTTAGCCTCTGCCTTGGCAATTTCGGCCACGGTCCCGTCGCAATTGGCAGAACTTCGCTGTTGACGTTTTTCTCCTCCTCCTGCCCCTCAGCATTTTCTAGGACATCCACATCCAGATTAATCTAACTGGTTTTCAAAACAACATTTCTTGCCCACACCACACCCGAATAACATTACTCGCACCGAGAGTAAGCCTTTGGGTCTACGTACTCGATGACTCACGATCATTTATTGTTTGTGGTCAACCAAGTGCTAAATTCACAATATGGCTGAGCTGTCATTGGCGAGACTGACTGCTCCAATGATTCTATGCGTATGCCTGATCCTGGGCAAATTGGGCTGACGCTGACTGCTCATCTTGCAAACTCATGTTAAAAAATGGTCGGAAGACTGTTTTTGTGGATGGACCGTTTGCGAACTTCCTTAGTTCTGAAATTCAGAATTACCAGCAGATGGTGCTCAGGGATATAAGATCATATTAAATAACACACACAATTAGTTCGTTCCGTTTAAGTTCGTTCCGTATTAATGGGTACTTTCAGCCTTCCCTGTGTGCTTTCAGCTGGGTTTCACTGAGTGTCGTTACGTACAAGGCGTCTTTTCCCTCGAGCGACACACACCAACTCTGTTTCTATTCGTCCGCATTCTATGCAATGGGGGTTTCAGGATGATGTGTTCAAGACCTGTCTGCCAGATATCCCGACTATCGCCTCTGACCTAAAACTCTTTGGTCAAAAAAGTATGCTTTCCGTCACTTACGCCCAGGATTGTACAGGAGATGTACAGAACCTCCATTCCCGGTCATGCTGGTTTATAAGAGGGAAAGGTGTGAGCATAGGAACAAGATGTTTATTGGCCATACGGCTCGGATTCTCACTCGAACCCATCATCAAGCATTAGGCCAGACGCACAAGATGAGCAGTATTTACAGTACGTAATGGCCACGTGGTCACTTGTGAACTTTAATAAGTAGATCTTGTAATAACATCTAAGTGTCACACTTCATGCGATAATGGTTCGCTGTCCGAGTCTAAGTTCTTAATGACCGTGATTTTATCATCTATGTTGGATTCTGGCGAGATAATTACTCGGCACTTCGGTCACTGTCATTAAAGCTGTTAGTTGCCCACAACCCTTCCACACGACTGATTACTCTGTTCAGGCAAAGCCTCAGCATTGCAGATGGGAAAGGGTGATTATTGCATTCCCTGCGCTGCTCCTCCAGGTATCATTTATGCCACGTAGGTCACAACTGCGTCTAACGAACCCAAAGGTTATGTTGAGGCACAGGAGTGCATTCTCAAATTATCGCTTACGTCTAAGTTCCTACTGTTTCTGTTTATAAAACCGTATAAGTGAACCATTTCGGAGCTTATTTGCTCTAGATGTGTAGAGACAGTACCTCGCCAGATTTTCCACAGTTCGGTTGTATGCGTGGTTGCTGAGTGCGGACGCCTATCAATGTTTTGGGCCTTGTACAGTGTTTTACTTTTTATTATTACAGCTGTGAATGTAACGTCACATAAATTGAAATTTTCCTTGAAAGTCAATGTCTGAAACTTGTTCTACGGTAGCGAGTTTATGGTAATTCGCATGGGATTCCGGCCTGCCTTATTGTTATCTTCTTGTCATCAACCACTGCATTAAAAACTTGACTTAATTCTCCAAATATGCTTCCATACTTTGGCTTCCTGTATCGCAAACATGCAAATCTGTTTAGGGAACCTCCGTTACAGGTTGAACGAAAATATAAACAAATATATGTAAAAAAAAACATTAAATTGTAAAGTAAAACTGGTCTGTTTGGCAAAGTCAGTATCTCAATCCTGTTCTACGCTAATAAACATGGTACCTACGACTGTAACTGCACTTGTGATCAAGTGGATTGTACGAGTGTTCGTGCCCTAAACAAGTACTCGAAATGATGTCATAGGGTCAACGGAGTGACTATTATCAAGCAGCTGTTTAGTAACGGAAGAACGCGGAATTTGCTTTCCTGCTTAAGACGCCACCTGGGTAGGTGCTCAATTGACCTGGCTGCCAATTTCCTTTGCGTTTGCCCAATATACTTGCATCCGCAAGTCGATATAGAGTCGTAACACAATCTTGCAAAAATGTGCTTTAAATCTTGCCCTGCTCGACCGCAAAAGAGCTGGTTAGGATTTTTTGGGTAAATTTTTTATTCAATAATGGTGAGTGCAGAACGCTGCAAAGGTACACCACTCTGAAGAACCATCACCTAATTTAAAGACCGTCCATAAAAATTTTGCAACTTCTGCTTTATCGGTTGTCGCTGCGGTTATCTCGTGGATACTCTATGTTGCGATGCTTATACAAATCTCACCGAATACTACAAAAAGTTGCATATATGCTTGAAAAATGTCTCGTCCATTATATTTCATTTATGAACCCATTATAACGCAACGGTTTCTTTTAAAAATGACAGGAATCGAGTTTTGATTATAAAACCAAAGTAGGCTTTGCAAGCGAAATGTCATAAAATATGTATATGAATGACACTAAGATTATGTAAAAACAAGATGTGTTTCTAAATTCTCTATTCTGGCTTATTGGAATGAACATTAAGGCTATTGAATCCTATAATCGATATGATTACAATTAACATTCAAATTTAATTTGAAACTGCAATGAAATCGCCGGTTCACATGATGGTCCACTTTGAAGAAAGTTTTCATTAGCTATTTTACTGAATAAATATTAAAGAACACGTGTAATATACCTAAAAGGGCTTTGGCCTCTCGCTTGGGTGTCTGTGTTCAGCCTAGTGTGCTCGGAAGTGGCAGGGTACAACTCTGGTTATAGTCCGTTGTCGGTTTTGCGATGGCGGAGAATAAACATGACTAAAAAAAATCAACTAATTCATAAGGACTTGATTTTTCTCGTCCACTTGAACATTTACAATACCACATCAGGCACCCTTCCATTTGGTGCTTTGCATCGGGTTTTAAAACGAAGTGATGTCATGGAGGAGGGATCGGCTGTTTCACTTTTTGTGGAACCAAAGAGAGGACTGCGCCTTATAAGTCTCATTCAGTTTGTACCATCAACATAAACCTTTTACAGGTATTTTATAAATATAAAGGTCGTCGAAGTAATTTTCTGGACTGAGGGTGACTACTAGAACTGTCTGGCGAAGAATATATGTGATGAATCCAAACAAACATTTTGTTAAAAACGTTTTTGTCCTAGGAAATATTGGGTTTTGTTCGGAGACGTGAACAGCTTACTCTAAAAACTGAATTACCACTGACTTTTAGTTCGCAAATAACTAAGAAATGCAAGGTTACTTAGGTTACCTAAACAAGCAATGTTTTTTGTGTTAAATCATGAAACAATTCGGTCAGGCTTTACTAAACCATCGGAGCTTTTGCCAGAAATTTACTCTTGCACAACTGTCAGTGTAAATCCGTTGGTTGCTTTGAAATCTATGCCTGGGCGTAGATCACAATTTCTTTTTATATGAACATGAAGACAGTTATCATCAGTAGGTCTCCAAGGCCACAGGGAATGTGAGCGTTGGTGCAAAACGAGAAAGAATGATCTGTTATTTGTCAGACTATCGATATATGCGTTGCAAGTCAGGCATCAGGATAAATATAATTAAAAGTAAAAAAAGATATTTAAGGTAACAAACTTTATTAAGTAAATTGTCGAAGTTACTACTCCAGGTTTTTGTCTGAATTTAAGTTTAGTTTAAAATATATATAACATTTTAAATATGAGAATCCAACTCTACAGGCATCTGTGGCCGACAACAGGCGGTTAGAAAACGAGATTATCCCTCTCGAGGGACCATGCTTACTCTAAATATCGGACCCATATTCGTGATGGACAAAACCTGCAACGTACGCGTCTGTCCTTCGTAAAATTGCTGATAGTTTCTCAAACGAATGCACTCCGATTGAGTCATGGATCAATTGCCGCAGTGCGTTAGATGCCGAGCGAAAAATTCTCAGTGAAAATTGAATAAGCTTGGATGAAACAATACATAACGATGCACACGGGGACCGCTTACTTGGACTAATGCAGAAATTGTACTAAATTTTTACAAATCAAATTTAAATCTTAATTGTTTTACACCTTATCTTAATGTCTGGCCGCCAATTGAAGAAGCAGCGTCAAAACCTTTCCCAACACCGTTTCAAACCTTTACTTAATATTTTTTTGATATCAAACTGGCAAGACAGTGAGCCTGTGGCTCAAGGGTTAGAGCATTGGACTTTTGATAAACGCGACTTGGGTTTGATCCTTGGGTGGTACACCAGCTAGGGTTGGGTATGACTGATTTACGATGGCTTATAAGCCATGAATGACCGTTCCATTCTCCTTTGTCTTTGCCGGCAATATTAATCAAAACATTGTATCAATTCAAAGAAAAAATGAGCGTACACAGCAACACGTAAAGTTGGCATGTTGGAAACTGTACAAAAGTGAGTAGTATGTTAATGTTGCATTTTTCACCATATTGAAAGTACATTAACAAGCCAAGAAAGGTCTTTATAAACAGTATACTATCTGTTAGACAGAGCCTGTACAGTTTTATTTTGTAGGTTTTCTTCTATTTTCCGATAAAACTTAAAATCTCAAAGGGAGTTTTAACTTAAATTGCCAGGATTGTTGCCCTAATGGAATGCAATAAGGCAAAGACTAAAAGGCTAAGATACACGGATCTTTATTTTTCTCTTTAGGATTAAATAGGGCAATTGCATTGCCAATTAAAACAGACGTGCATTTTCGTGAAATAAGCACTGTCCTTATGAGATGCTGTCTGATCCTAACAGATTAACAAAAATTAGATAATTGTCCTTTATTGTATACTATTATGCCCAATAATCAAGTTTCCTACGGATTTTTGGCCAAGTGCCTGCAAACCATTCTGAAATGCCTACCTTTATAGAAGTCGCATTGCAAATATTTTAAGCTTCTCTTATATATTAAAATATATTTTGCAGTAAAAGTACAAAAAATCTCATTTCATTTACAAAAAGGGTGGCATATTATACCGTCGTTTATTTTACATTCGCCAAAAAGGCATAATTTGATTTTCAAAAGTATAAAATTATCAGATAGTTAAAGATGTTCTGTTTATCAAGTTTGCAATATATTGTTAGCCCATTGCCAACTTTTTTGAATTACATATGAGTTTGTCTTTAAAGCATTAGGAAATGATTAATTGTACTTAGTTGGAATATATAGAGCAGGCAGTCGAAAACCCTGTATGCCAGTGCAATTGTTGGAGCGTTCAAAAATATTCTGGATAAAAAAAGGTTTTAAAAACCGCAAATATCCTTTCTTTAAATTTAAACTTTTAAAAAACGTACTTTATTACTGAGTTCGTGCAAGACCTATTTTTTCCAGTTTGTTGACGTATATTTGAAGTTATATTGGCAGCAAACAATGTGGAGTATGTCAGATTGCTTGTGGCCGGTGATAAAGCTCTTTTAGAAACCAACATACGGAGGTGACAGAAATAGCCGAGGTGTACGCTGACGGACATTAATTGCTGCAACCGAAGTAACGATATATTTTCGGATCCGAAACATGCTTCAGAATTTCAGTTAGCATTTTACGGGATAATACAGACTGTTAATTTGGGAGTAAACGATTAATCACTGTGGATTTAAACTACCATGGCTACAGTGTTAATTATTTTTAGGGTTGGATCAATTCATTTAATTAAAGGACTAAAATACTACTACCTGGGCTAATACTATGATGTAATGGCACCTTAATTATAAATGGTAGAACGTTCTCAAAATTTTACCAAAAGTACGCTTCTTTGGTTAAGGTTTAATTCCAAGACGCAAATCCATTTAAATGAATTTTCATGATTATAAATGTGAGTCAGATTTAAAGTTTACTTTTTCTTGTGCTGTTAGTTATAAGTGGATTAAGCCTTCTTTTTGTCTCTCACCACCTTTTGTCAGTTTTGAAAAGTTATGAATTTGTGCTGCAAGGAGAACAGCGATAATCTTACCAATAGCACTTACGTACACCTCTTAAAGCTCACAGCGTAAACTGGGACGACAAAGTGAAGTTGAATTTCTTACCCAATGGTTAGGGGTTAATCAATCAAAGAAGGAACAAATTTGGCGGGAAATATTTTGCAAGGCATTAATTCTCATAAAATCCTTTCATAGCTAAACCATCAAGGTGTTTGTTTTGACACATTGAAGGCCAAAAATAAGCCAGGCTTTGTGGACGTTACTCGTCCCATTTCAACGAAACGGTTGAAATGTGATTTATTTTCGAAAAGATCACTAAGGCAATGCTTTCATATTAAATATCACGCAAAAACTAGGCCAGGGCTAGTTGTCCCATACATAATTTTGGCTTGCAAATCCACACCTTCCATTCCGCCTGCAAATTCCAAATTTGTTTAAGCGGAATAAGTAACTTTTATGATTGTTTATTTATTGGATATGCACGTATAGCTCAAACCGTATTTCAGAGAAAAGAACTAAAAATAAGTATTTTTTTTTGAACTTCTTTGTGGGAAATTACCTCTTCTTCAAAATGTTTACCCGAAGAAGTGGGATTGGTCAAATTTATTGATTATTTTCACTTTCTGGATTATCCTGTATCCCACTATTTTGACTTGCAGTTGTTATATAAAATACAAGCTAAACTTTCTCAGTTTAAGATTAATCGTAAATTTCTCTTTACTATTATAAAAACACTACATAGCGCTTATAAATTTTAAACTTGGAAATTCACTTACTTGTATACTGACCATATACAATATTAAAAGGTTTACAGATACGACGGCACCTACCCAGACATTTAACAATCTTAAAAAGTCACCCAATTAAATAAAAAAACTTAAAAACATTGGTTTTAGAGTGGTAAATTTATAAAGTACATAGACGGCTAACATTCAATTCAATTCATTCAATTAACAATTCTGTCATCCAAGTCGTTTTTGATTTAAATCACAGTTAATTCATTAGAGCTATCAAACTTTTGACAGGCTGGTGTTTGCGTCTAGAATAGACAATTTAAAGGAGCACTGTTACAACCTCGTTGCCCACTTTCAGGTTTTGTAACACTCGAGGTGGAATATTCAATTCTGTTTCAATATTTGAGAAGTTATGCTCAATCATTTTACACTGGTCTCGGAATTGACAGTAATCAATTCTCTGTCTTAAAAAGAGTAATCTTACAAAAAACATTAACTGCATGACGCTGCTTCGTAAAACCACGTAACAAAGAAATAGCTGGGAGTCTTTTGATAGGGAACTCAGGAGGCCACGACAGCAGCAGACGTGTTTTTGCAGGGATGCCACCAGTGGCGTCGTTTAGAACAAACAATAAAAACATAAATGTGCTCATTTCGTACTGCTAGATTTTACAAGAGTATTGAACAGCTCTGAGTAATTTTCAATTGATAAATGAGTAGGAATATATCAACAACCTTTCAATCTCGATCATTTAATACGACAAAAGGTATTGGATTGATTCTGCAAAATTTTTGCGGTGTTTAGTGTACCGAAATATTCCAACATAATACAGGCTTTTCGGAAGTAAATGCAAAAACTTAATATGTTGCCTATGTTTGCTCAGTAGCCCAGAGTTCATCGATGCAAATTAAAATGCGAGTGCTAAAGAATTGTTAAACAGAGGAGAACAACAGTTATATTTGGCAGAAGTTTTGGATTTTTACACTTGAACCCATTTCAACGCAAAATTTATTTGAGGTCAGAATTTTGGACATCCCATCTCGTCAGTACAGTGTAATACGAAACTTCACCCTTTATATAATAGAGGTGGTAATAGGACAAACTGCAGACAGGGTATATATATATATAATTTTGCCTAGCCATCACTTGATAGATTAAATATGAATTTCTTAGGAATACCTGCCAATATGCGGCATTCAGACCGTCCTGCGGCTTCTAGCTTACTGCATCAGAATTTGTGGATTTCATACGTTCGAATCACATTCAAGCCACTGAGACTTTCAAAAATTGGTCAAACTAATTATTTTAATTTTTAAAAATTCTCCACTAATATATATATATATGCAAATTGTGACCCATCTCATAAAAATTGCACATTTTTCGAATAATTAATAACCAGTCGCGAATTCGCAAAAATAATAAAATCCTACGCGAATTTAAAACATAAAGGATATACTTAAATTAACATTACTTTGTCTTGGAATATAAACTTATTTTAAAAGGCGATATATTGTAAAAACGTGCTAAATCACTGTATTAATTCACAATAAATTTTAGTATAATTTTCAGTCGAAACCCTATGCATACCATTTTGTGCATATTAAAAGAATCTTTCTTTTGAAAAATTACTGTATTGTTATTTGAGATATTGCATTACAATTGAATCGTCCCTGAAATGCCGGTTAAAACTTTAAGAATTTGAGGGTCTTCAAGTGCCCACCCATAAATTTTGATTTAATTCTAAATGTTTTAAAAAACATTTAGCATAAGCAATTACAAATAATTATTTTAAAAATTAGTGAGTTTTTTTGATATTTTTTAATGCAGATGGGCGTTAAATCGTATTTGAAGATTCATCGAAAAATGAAAACCCATTGTCAAGCAAAATGCTCGTTAACAGTTGAATCGGGCAAAAAGTATGAGAATCATAAACTAAAGAAAATTCCATAATAAGGTACCTCATTAAAAAAGCGCTTTAAGTAACTACTAAGCTCATGGATTTACACATACGTTATAATTTTCTTAAAACAAGTCAAGTTAAAAATGTGGAATTTTGCTCGTTATTTTCGTGTTAACTGAAACTGCGTAACGCATTTGCAGCAAAAAATTAAAAAAACTTTACGCTTTATATTGGACATTTTTTCACTATATTATTTTTCTTAAATGCGCACTCATATGATTTCCATTTTACCGAAGAGTGGCCGAATATATACTAAGATTTCGCGCAAAATTCAAAATATTCTGCTTATAACGCTACTTAATCCCGGATAAGTATGAATTATCTTTCCATTTGCTTCTAATTTGACACCGCATGTGGCAAACAAGCGGCAGAACATTCGAAAAAATATTTCACAGCTCAACTTGAAACAGCTAAATTTTGAAAAAACTTTCAAAAAAAAAACTTTCAAAAAAAAATATTTTAACAGCTCAACTTGGAAAAAAAATATTTTAACAGCTCAAATTGGAAAAACTGCTCCCTTACCCTTGCTTATACATTATTATCATGGAATGAAGATTATATGTTCCAGTTGCAAAAGGGATTTATCTGAAACGTGCAATACTTATAATAATGTAATTCTATAGCAAAAAGCAGAAAAATAAAAGGTTGTGTTCCGTTATAATAAAAAGCTAAGGAAATGTCTTGGATAAACTAACACCTCCGATATCACTTAATTGCAGCCTGCTTTCCTTCAGCATAAAAGATTGAACATGCAGTGTTATTTAGAAAACGGCTCCCTGAGCTTCCAAATCCACTCAACAAACAGAAGTAGCAAGACCAAATTTACCTGAAACTACTCACACAAAATGTGATCGCGCATTCCATGATTCAGGCCATCTACTGTTTATTTCCGTGTCCCAATACGAGGACTTAGCCTTACCCAAATTTTAAACCATAACCATACTTTTAACCTATACATTACTTTAACCACATCCAAAACCTTGGCCCTTACGCTAATGTTAGTGCACTTTAGCGTTAAGTTGTATTACGTCCGGTTCCCGTTTCCATGTTCTCTGACTAAAACCATATGATTTACCTAGGCAAAACATGCATGTTTACAAAGCTATTTTGTTTAGAAAGTATGACATTATGAAAGTTATGTTATTATTTGGGCATTTCGACTAACCTGATGGTTTGGATGAAGGCAGTTTTTAAGGCACCATCATAGTGGTGGCACATAACCAATGCAATTGTGGCCTTACTGGTCAGGTATCCATAGAAATATTTATTGGGGGAATGAAACACATCCATATTAGGCCTACGTTTTAGGGGGCATTCAACGCTTTGTCACATCTTGACGGCTTCGACAATGAACTACTTGATAGCTCCCACATAGAATCCACAGATGATTCCTTCATTCATCAAATGATGGATATTTTTACTTTTAAAGAAGTATTTTTTTACAGCAGCACCTAACCAAAATACGTTTGCTTTTATCAATGTTTCGCTGTCTCCTACACACCTTAATTATTTTTACAGGACTCGATTAAATGAGCAATACTCAGAACCTATAAGAGTCGATGCCGTATGGCGATGTGCAGATTTCCTACAGTAAGACCTATTACATGACTGTGCAAATGCGGGTTTACGCTCAAAGATACTCCACAAACCCATCCTCTTAAATGTACGTGCTTTAATTTATGTGCAGGTGAACTGGGTCTTGATGGCAACAGAGGTCTTGCTTCCGCAATTTGCAGGTGAGCAGGCCGAGGAAATGAAAACCAAGAAACAAAGAATGCTGGATGTGTGGCAAAAACTGAACCAAACCATGGAACAGCATCATCGGCTCCTGACGGAGGCAAGTGCTCTCGATAAGTGGCTGGCCGAGTGGATGCACTTTCTTAATTGGGCCATGCTTACAAGAAAAAACCTTGAAGTGGCAAGGACTTTGCGAAACTACAGACTTGGATCGGCTGAGCAGGACTGTAACGCGAGGTACCCACGTCATAATTTAGGCGACGATATTTGAATGCTCCTATGGGCTACCTGCAAGCTTATATATTTTAAACAACATCTGGCTTGTATCAGCTACCAACCCTGTTAAAAATATGATAATTCAGAAGAAGGTTTGTGAGGTTGAGGGGTAGAAGAAGAAGATGCAATCGTTGGAAAAAGAACGGTAATCGCATGACGTTTCCAAAGCATGCATGAACCCAAACTCAGAGATAACATCGGATATGGGTAATCCGTACGTAGGGAGCTACAAGACGCAGTCGCAAGACCATCCAGTTCCAAACCACCCCCCACATTGAGAAAAGTTACCCTCCGGTGCAACAGTAGACTTTCAACAAACGCGATCTGCGGAAGCTCGTTGTGCAGTTAATGCACTAGTAGGAGATGAGGAGTCTGACACTAACAGGAGCCAGTCAGGCTCTGCTAAGGACACAAGAGAGACCGTCTGTTTTGTGAGTTAAATTTTCCTGACTCCATTACTATTTGCACTGGGTGTCCTCCCAGTGAACCACGCACTAGAGTCTTTGGACCACAACGGGGCTCAGATTACCTCACTGCACGCGGTAAACATACTGCGCAGACTCCGTGATAGCCATTAAATACTGTCGTACATGGAAGAACTGTAATGGCACCCCTTAACGTCAGCTTGGACAGTTGCCTGCCCATTGGAGAGGTAATTCATTCTCATGGAGCCTCAGTGCATTCATTGTTGTAAAAGATTTACGCACTTGGGTGCACTAAACGTCGCGATCTGAAGGGTTTTAAACTGAAAATGCATCTCAATGCTGCTCAGAACCGGTAGAGAGGACGTACTTTCTTCTTGTTAGCGTGACCGTGATGACATTTGCATGTATGTGAGATCAATAACGCGTCTACTCTGGTACCAGGATGTGTGTGGCATGCGTAGGCGATCATTCATATATGTCAGCCTTTGTGATTAAGCCGGTTTCTGGTAATTCGAACATCTTCGCGCTCTCAGATTAAGATGACTGAGTGAAGAGAGTGACAGACAGACATACAGACAGAGAGTGTACGTCTACCTCACTAGTAAGCTCAATTACGCGCAATTCACGCTTGCGGCATCCACTCCGTAGAGAAACCTGAGGAGGTCATCAGTTGCAAAGTTCAAACTCTGGTTTGCATTTGGAGCACCGATTACTACACCAACGATCAAGGGCAGTTGTGAACAAAGTCTGAGCTATGGAATAAAAGAGGCTGAAATCGCTGTATGCTTCGTAGTCGCTGCCCCTTTCTGGGCCACCCTACTGAAGGTGAACTTCCAACATCCCCACCAAAATTCTTAACAATTAAAAACATTCAATAATGATAGTTTGTCCAGTAACTTCATTTTATCTGAAAAGACTTCATTACACATTAATCAAAGCCACCATAGAGCCGGCCAGAGAACATAGTAACTCAAGCGTGGGCTTGTCGCATCTGTGATATCCGTTTTGGGAATGATTACTACTTTTAGTCCATTCAATTACTTAATGGTTACTACTTTACTGCCCCTCTAATTTTTTGATCACGCTATTAAGTTATCATTTGAACACAACAGCCACATTGTTGTGAATCCTAAGCATTTTATTGGTTTAATTTATCCACAGCCTAACCAACATGAAAGAAATATCACAAGGAAAGGTAGATCACCTAGAACTCTGGCGAGAAATATTGACACGTAAGGCAAGCCTCGTAGGCATTTTACAAGACGGCTGTCGGCTGAGAGACTGGATTCATCGCGAACTGGAAGTTGACAAGGACGTAGCGAAAGCGACGCTTTCAAGTCTGGAAGCGCTTATTTGGAATTCCGTAAGGTCCATTGAGGTGGATCCCAACTTTCCGGTTTCGTTTAACCCACCAGAAACTGTCAAATGCCTCCCAAACCCAAATCCACTTTCCATGCGAAAAGCCGCGGTGGAATGTCTATTTCAAAGATCTGCTTCGGCGACGAATTCTATGGACTTCGAAATGTCATTACTCCTGGTAGAATTCTTCTTCATTAAATTCCTATGGAAGCAACGTATGGAAGACCTCAACTCGCTCATGAAATGCGCTGAAGTTCTGCGGTTTGTTATATCACCTGATATAGACGTAAACTTTTAGTTGTCAATCAAAGGGCATAACCGCGGATTTGCGCACAGTTTGACCTGCTCTTATATTGTTCTTTAAAAATATGCCATTAAATTAATAAGATTTTATAAAGTAATTTAGGGAATATAGTTACCTCAATATAGCAAAGTTTGTTCATTTTGACTTGACGCATATGAGTAATGTCAAATATTATTATAAAATATTTATTTATATTAAAAATATGTATAATATTTTGAATGATTTGCCTCATCTCCAGTCTAGGCACTTTCTTCATCGAATTTGCGCAACTGCATGTTTTAGCTGCGAGGGCTTTGTCTTATCAGAGGTTACTCTTGCGTTTGCCGTTTGTGTTTTTTACTAATCTTTCTTTAAAATTTTATCACACCAAACTGAAAATTGTTTGTGTAGGAAAACTAACTTTAACTTCACACACGAATTTGTTGAAGTTAAACATCTCAGTTATTAATTTCATTTGTAATTATTTTTTTCATGATTTACATTTGAAATAATTTGCAAATAGTAAACGAACCGAATGCATGGTCTCCACCACTTAAATAGCAAATGCATGTTATTTAACTGATTTTACCCAAAGCCTTTTGTCTATTTCAATGGTGACAGCTCTGAAAGATAACATTGTTTTCTTTAGACAAATACACAGTCTGGAAGTTTGGATGACTAGCATGGAAAAGGTTCTACAAACAGATAATCTGGGCAATGATTTATACGAAACCCTTACTTTGTCCGATGAACATCAAAAGATTTGTGATGCCATGTTCTTTCAGGAAGAGCGGATTCGGCAACTGGCGCAGATGAACATTGTAAGTTTCTTTGGTCAAATTGCAAAACCTATTTCTCCGGCAACCTCCGTTAGCTTCATTTTTTTCTATGATCTCATGCATATGTAATTCGTGTATCAACTTTACTTTTAATCAGATTCTAATTCAAGAGTTAAGACTAGGGTTCCCCATGCGTGTCGTGGCTAAACCTAACGAGGACGTTGACGGTGATATTGTTAATTTTTGATCATGCCTTATGATTTTTTTGTATTGGTGGTGAGGGCTCGAACCGTCGCAGCAGATTTTGCGGCGGAAATACTGGTGGATGATGCTGACGGGGGATTAGGAACACCATTAGGGCTTTTTATTGCATGCAGGGCGTGACGTATGTGGACGGGGAGGTATCTGTTGGTGCCGCCCGGTGCTGTAGTTGGTCCAATAAGACCGACTCCTGCCCGGAATGTTTGCTGGCACCGTGGGCATGTTCAAAGCGGATGACGACGTATGTGGACATCACTACCATGTGCGTGACGTTTATTGAACGCACACACGCACACACACTATTATGATTGTCACCGCCACAACAGTTACAACCGCTTGATGACGACAAACGAGCAAAAGTGGCCATCTTCGATCTGCCGATTTATACTTCAGGGTGAGCCAAACAACCCCCTTGCCCGCAGGGCTCAGTTAATGCCTTCCAAATAGTCCGGTTCAATTGGAAACAAGCATGGTCCCACTTTCATGCTACAATAAAGAGACGATACATGTCATCCGGGGCATTTGCTCCGCCTCCTCCCGTCTTGATATCGTCAATCCATTCCTCCGTCATGCCATGTCCTTGTGCGTCTTTAACCATTCCCTTCCCTACCGTAAGGTAAAGTGTTGTTCCGCTCTGATGATGAATAGCTGTAAACAAACGTTGGCAACGTTTTATTACTGAAGCGATAATATTTCATTTATAGCAAGGCTAAATCACTTCCGTGAGCCAGAACTGCACAGTTTACAACCTGTGGTTGTCAGTCACACTTTCAGCTTCACAAGCACTTTAAATTATTCACTTTTTCTCGCGTCATTTCTGGCAACCAGAGTGAAATTCTACTACCTGTATTGCACTTAACATATCAAGTAGCAGTGGAAGTACAAGGAATAAACTCTGCAATAATATGTTCCTGAAAAAGAAGCTTAAAGAAATAAGGTGAAGGCGCAACTAGAGACCAACTGAAAGTCATAATCAGTAATGAAAAAAGAGACAAACACACTTTGACAATGTCAACCTGCATTTTCAAAATATGCCTTTATGTCATAGACATTGCTGAAAAACACGCAGGTGTGCTTCTCTAAATGCGGCCATAAAGGTTACATAAAGATGAAGCCATTGCAGTCTGACTCTCATTCTGCAGGACCTACTTTTATGCTGTCAGCTGACAGCGTTTCAAGCCACGACATTTAGCACACCATGATAGCTTCAAGCGCGCCAGATTGTTTATAATGAGGAATTAGAGCTCGACCGTCACAGAACGACGATTTCCATCGAATGCGCCATAGGATGCAGGGACGGTGACTTCCACGTGAATTAGTTTAAAGTCAAGTTTCAAGCCACGACATTTAGCACACCATGATAGCTTCAAGCGCGCCAGATTGTTTATAGTGAGGAATTAGAGCTCGACCGTCACAGAACGACGATTTCCACCGAATGCGCCATAGGATGCAGGGACGGTGACTTCCACGTGAATTAGTTTAAAGTGATATTGGACTTGCGTAGCGTCCACCGCACTCTCTTCCATTACGCACCTGTGTCCCATTGTCAAGACGTGCGCTTTTTCCCTTACGAACAGGCATGCAAACATGGAGCTGTTGCTTCATCACAGAAAGACTGATTGAACTTGACGAACCTGGCTCTTTACAACCAGTCAAAGATAATGCTTGCTATTCAGGCGACATGTTGAACTTACTCATAGAAAATGAAAGATTCGATCGCTGGAGCAAGAAGGTTTTTTCGTGTGATTCTCCCAGTCACGCATAAGGAGCCTAAAAACATAAGGTACGCAGTATTTATAGTCAGTACTAGCCACGCGATCTCATGCACACAACAGGCAGCAGCTCTCGCAAACACGGCTAGTGGTCGTCATTCATGTGATGATTGATTGACTTTCCACGTCTGAGTCACTTGTTGCTGCGATTAAATAATCCGTGGTGGCTGTTGGCATGCTGATTACTTGGTTGTTTGGGCTGTTGTTATTGAGGTTGATGCTTGCCTTCGCCCACCTGACTGATTGCCCTGTTTCGATGAAGCCTCAGCAAAGAATATGCGGTCGGGAGGCCATTGCGCTTTTTAATTGACTGTGGACTGAGACACATGACTGGTGCCACAAATTTTACTGTGCATGTTTTCGCGTGGCTACCACAGACTATTAATAGTGCCCATCTTGGACATCTATCGCCCTTCTTTGCAACGGCCTCTGATGATGGTTTTGGGTGAGAATCCAAAACGTGCGGCAAATAAACTTTTGGTTTCCGTGATCACATCTTCTCCGTCTGAACTACTTACTGTAGCCCACCAGTTCGCTTCAATCAGTATTAAAGGACCCTTCAGAGGACACTTTTAGGGTATCTGAATGGCTTTAAGTTGCAGCATTTGATGTCGAGTCAAGCAAGGTGGAGCCATGTTTTACTCCAAGGCAGGCCACCTATACTGTTGAACGGAGGCAAGAGAATACATGTTAGTGGACCAACAGTTTGGCCAATGGAAAAAGTCTACCCAAAGGTAACCTTCTCCACATCGGACAGTCCGTCGCTCGTTACAGCTGTGGCTAATTTGCAATCGGACACCACCACTTTAATGACCATCCTGATGCTGGAAAACATATTGATTAATTTTACTCCCTAAGAATTCCACCATCAGTCTCCTCCCCCCATACTTTTCACTTAGACGTTATAATGCAAGCATCTTATTTGAAGCTTCAAACCGATGATGACAAAAAGGAGTGGCTAGAGCGTGCGCATGCAGAGTTTACGGAGCTTCTCCAACAGCATGGTTTGTGGCAGCGGCCTATCTCTCCAACAGAGGTGGTTCCGGAGAACGCTCAACAAGATCTTCAGTCGAGGGAGGAAAACCAAATTCTATTCGGTATTATTATTGGTGCTTTACTTTACAATTCATGCTGATAACGTTGGGGTTAGTACGCCGACAAAGTAGACAATTGATATTGACCACTCAACTGCCAGTGAATCACTCACACATGACGAGTTTTTCTCTCACGCTCACATCCAGCTAGCGTACAGGCACGCACGCAGGCCCAGTGCTTGCTGAGTATCGGGGCTTCTGACCGCTAGTGATTTTCTGTACAGAATACACAAATCCTACTGCTATTTTCCCTTCCTTTACGGAACACGGCGTGATTATTGTAGGGCTCTGAGTACAAACACTGTTTCGACCCCTACAGGGTTAATGAAAGTTGTACGTTCAAACAGGATTTCCGGAACTATTTCAGAGTTTGGCGTCAATAACATGCAATGGCAGTCTGAATTTTATCAATCCCTCTCTATAGCACGCCTTTTCGACTTTCGCAGCCCCGCTTTTGTACGAAGTTTATGTGCCAGCCTATATGAATACTATATGGCAGCAGATGTTTTGCTAGTTTTGGGCTTTCGGCGGACATTGAACCTTTCTATTCTTGGTATATGCTAGCTCGGCTGAAATACCCAGTTGATTACATACACAGGACAATTTGGTAGACGGCTGTGTTCAGCATAAAATAAAACACCTCAATTTTATGCAATACCTAAATAGGTGCATGGTATATTATTTCATTTAGATAAATTCAACTTATCTCACCTATTATCAAAGAGAATATAAAAGGTTTCTACCAGACTAATTTGTAGGACATTTTTCTATGAATGTGGGCTTAAGATAAATAAAAATAACCATATAAACTAATCGTTTTTACCTTACGGATTTTCACTTGAAGCGGAAGAGACGTGGCAGCCGAGAAGGCTGAGCGATGATAGCTTTTGAACTTAAAGGCCTCTAGAGCAGATCAGACCAGCTGATACAGAGAGCAGCTTACGACCTTTTGCGAAAATCATTTCTGTGCATCCTGACTAAACAGCTGCGTCAAAATAATTTGCCCAAAACTAACCAGCACTCAGACTTGCAACCTAACAAAAAGTCCCTTAACTTAAATGAACATAACCTCCTGGCAAAACATCGGATTAAGGACCATCTTCATAAAGCGATAAAACCGTAAAAACAATATTGTACCCCACTGCTTACATATTTGTCCGCGAATTCCGGACAATGCCTACGATGCAGTTTACTGTGGTTAAACAGAAAAGGCGTAGGGTTTGCACCTGTCAAACAGCAAAATGCTGCAATATCCTGGAACAACTGCACTCAGATTTAGGTTTCACTAAATAATTTAAAAGGTTAAATTGAGACGGAAACAGCCTATAATGAGCGGATAACTGAATAAGGGGAATATCTTTGGGCATAAACATAAGCCCACCGCCAAATAGTTTAAAGCAAAATTTTTGTACATTGCCATTTTTCCGACAATACATTGAGGAACCCGCTTCAAAAAATGTACGTTATCAAAATTATCTCTTCCCCACAACATTTGATCTGTATGTGGTAGCGCGAACAGTTAGTAAAATATAGAAGAGGCACTGCAACGATGGGTTTGATTTTTTAACCACAGTTATTCAGCAATACCCAAATTTCGATATTGGCATATAAGCATGCAGTAAGCCCTTTGATATCCTCTTCAATTGACCATTAAGTTTGGGGGAAGGTGGAAATGGATTTGCTTATTTGTTACTGTTCGATCCTTTTAGAAAGGAAAGAAGGCATTCTCTACCGATGGTGTCCTTCTCAGACATCAACTTCTCGTTCAAGGGTCACAAAATGGAGAAAGCAATTTGTTGTCCTCAGTCCTGACTCGTTATCTCTGCAGTTTCTTGACCTCCCCGAAATGTGTGAAACGCGCAGGTGAGATATTTAATTTTACATATACACTATACATATGCATATATACATATTTCGAGAGGAAAGACGTTTTTTTGAAAAACTATAAAAAACTTTATTGGTGTCGTTATCGTAGTCAGACGTGAAGTAAATATGCGCACTGGTTAAAATTATAAACATGCCTGATAAAATTAATGCTGCTTATTCGGGCACTTTTAGAATTTTCACTGAAGCGCACATTTTCTTCACGTCTTAAAACTATCTGGGGAAGCAGCATCGATATTTTACACAACGTCATTTGTTACCGTTTCCTAGAATAACTTTAATCATTTGCTTTATATATCTTGGCATATCCATGTTCCAATTCGTGCATATAAAGAGAATATATATAAAAAAATAGGTTCTTTGGGCTAATTATTTTCTTTTTTGGTACATTTTCCACGCTGATTCCCCAGGTTGTCATCAAACTTGAGTAAATGTACAAAAAAAGTTAATTTTTCAAACGAGCTTAAAAATCAATGGCCGTTTTTTAAATGCGCCCATAAGCGTCTGCCGTGCGCATCAGCCTATTTAAATTGGCTCTCGTCTCTTTAAATTTTCCCTGATGTTTTTGTTTACGGCATCTCACTCATTGTGCCGATTGATGCATGACTCATCGGAGTGTATGGCCTCACGAAACTCGGTCTTTTTGGAGGGTCAGACTCCGAAGATACGGGTATTGTCCCAGGTTAAGGTCTGTTCTGTATCAAGGCTGTGCATGGCCACTTGGGACAAACGGTCGTGTCTCTTGACCGCTTGTTGATGTTCGTGGATGCGTGTACAGGTGGCTTTTTCGCGTTTGGCCACAATATACATTATCACAGGCCACAAATGGGATCTTATAGACGACTGTTCTTTTATCAAGATATCCAAACTAATCCTTAGGATGTACAAGATGAGTGCGTAATGTAGTCATCGGATTGTGTGCCACTTTTATTTAGTGTTTCCGCAAGTGTCTTTCAACTTATTCGCATACATTTCTAATATAAGAGAGGATTTGCCATATATTTGTTTTCGGCGCCGGATTGGAAATATCAAGTTCCTTTTCTTTGGGCACTTGTTGTTGCATGCATCAGCGTGCAAAATCCTTGAGGTAACCATTTTTGAAAAATAAGTTAAACAATTAATTTAGTTCGGCTGGATAGTTTTTCTTCGTCAGAGCAATGTGCTTTTGCTTGATATTGCAAACTGTGGATAGCACTCCTCTTCTGAAAGATTAGGCTATTGCTCTCGTAGTTTAGAAGTACTTTCGCATTTGTTTCTTTGCGGTTAACGGATGTTTGAAATATTTCATTAGTCTTTCGCTGTACGAGAACATCCAGAAATGGGTAGTTTATTGTCAACTGCTTTCTCAAGTGCGCATTTGATTCCCGGAATGGTTGCGTTGAAAGCGTTGTGCAGTGTTTCAAGTTGGTTCTTTTTAATGACAATAAACGTGTCGTCGAACAAACGTTACGAAAACGTAGAGTTGGCTAATGGAGGAGCCAAATATACACGTTTCTGCATTGTCACTTTGGCAAAGAAACCAGATAAGGTTGACCCCATTGGAGCGACATTATGTTGAACGAAAGATTGGTTTCTAAACAAAGGTCTAAGAGTTTAAGTAAAGGCAGTTGCGGGAACATCCATGTTATTTGACTTAACGATTTTGTCCTTCACATTGCCTTGCTAAGTCTAGAGGTGAGGGTGTGAAACAAAGAAACGACATCAAAGGATACAATTATCTCATCAGTGAAAATTGTCATTCCTATCAAATTCCCATAGAAATTGCATAGAGTTTTCAATGGAAGTTTCATAATCTCTTAAGGGAATGAACTTAAATGGAATAGCCACTTCGGAAATATTGTAATTCGGTTGCGCTGATTAATGATACCATCGGTTGCCGTGGGACTTCACGTTTATGAATTTTTGGCAATCCGAAGATCTTGGCAATGTTGGGTTCGGATTGTCTTAGGGGTTATGGAACATCTTTTGGCAGTTGTTCTGTCCCTGTAAGGCATTTTAGCACTTTGTCAATAAAGGAAATCTGTCCCTTAATAGGGTTCATGAAAAAAGGCCTGTATGTAGAGCAATCTTTTAATAGCGACATCTTTCGATTTTAGTCCGACTTATTTGAAATCACAATTATGCCTCCCTTGTCAGCCAGGAGTGCATCCCTCCCAACTGTCAATATGTTTAACTGAATTTATTCAGTGTGGGGAATAAATGACAATTTTTCGACCAAAATGTCTCAGATCTGAGCAAATGTCGACACGTGGTCGTAGTCTTCATGAGCCGGAATAAGTTCGCACTTTATGTTTGCATCCATTTAGTGCCTGACGTCAGTGATTTCATCTATGAAAAAGCACAGTGATGTTATTTGAACAACAAGATGTCTAAAAAGACTACCTTTCGGACAATAAGCGTTTATTTCTTTTGAAGACAAAAACATCTTCACTCTTCAACACTCCACTGCAAATCTAGGCAGAGATTTTGAGTTAAATGGCGATAAATGTTTGTATAGGGCTTCGCTGAGTCTACTTAATTCCATAACAACTATCGGTCACGCGTGTGATGACACGTCTTAGACCACTGTCAAAAATAATCCTTAGGATAATTGAGCGCATTTAATTGCATGTAAGATTTTCATTCATGCAGAACTGGACAATTATGAATCAACTGGCTCCACAAAGCATGTATAAATTCATATCCATTCCACCGAGGTTGACTCAAGAAGCCTTTTGCAACAATCATGATGAGTCATGCGAGAAAACTCAGAGCACGCTCAAAATTGGGCACCTTACGAGGTTTTTCGCATTTTGCTAAAATATCTACTTCATGGTTGTGGAAAAACCTTTCAACAAATTAAGGGCACTCCAATGTGCTCCGCAATTAGTATCAGAAACCTGTCCTACAAGAGTTGGGAAACATTTCCAACAGGCACAAATTGTTTAGCACCGTAATTTGGACGACAGGTATGTTATCGTCAGTTTGAAATTGTCGCGTAAATTCCATAATCGTCTGGACTCTATCTTCGCAGCTATACACATAAAAAGAGAAAAATAAATGGAACAGCAGCTGCTCCTTCATTATGTGCAACCCAGACGAAGTCCCTATGATGAAAAAGAAACCACGGTGTACAGGAAAATATGGAGCACCACGCATCTCCTCAGTTTTCAAAGCAACTATCTGGTGCCTACAAACGTCTCCAGGCGCATTGCGGCAGCCCGAAAGAATGAGCATATGAGGCCAGATATCTCCGCGACCAGTTTACACGAAACGGCTCTCCGAAGGCGTTCAGAAGCCGATGCGTACGTTTGTACCTTCGCAGAACCCAACTTGAAACAGAACGAATGGAATAGCATGCTTCGCCAAACATCAGAAAGCTGTCAAAGGTGACCGAGCGCATTGCTGTGAGACAAGCTTTTAAAATCGTACATCGGCCGAAAACTACTATTTGTAGCAGGGTCATGAAAATCAACAAACCTCTAAAATCTCAATGAGCATCCGGTTGAAGTGTATCGCATTCCTTTTCCAAACTGTCCTTTTTATTGCCAAGGTCATACTGAACACCACCTCGAATCGAATATACACGAACATAAGATAGCTATGCAACGAAGTGACGGTGTATCACAATATCACACGATAGTTTGACCGTCGATTTTGACGAGGTCCACCGTATGCTCCACGGAAGGGTGTTGCAGGCACGGTGACATGCACGTCGAATTATTTTTATGTGATAGTAACCTTGCGCTGCAACAAACGCACGCTCTCCTCCTCCCCCTGAACCCGGTGATCACACACCACACACGACAGTTCAACGGTCGAAATCCGACGATGTCCACCATATGCTCCAGGGACGGTGAATTGCACGTGCTTTAGTTTAAAGTGATTTTAGACTTGCGCTGCATCTACCGCACTCTCTCCTCCTCCCCCACCTGAGCCCGGTGTCAAGACAGAGTCAAGAAGACTGGAGGAGGGAGAGGACGCAGATGGCTGGCGCAGCCGGGTCCCCTAAGTCCTAGCCGCCCCTAGGCATGCCACCACACCTCCAATGTTCGGCATTTGTTAGCGGCGCGCAACCCGAATAACGCATTCCGTGGCCTGATGTGGCCCCCGTGTTGGTTCAACGCATCTACCACGTGGGCCCATTTTGGGGCACACACACACAGTATCACAATATCATTACAATAAAATAAATCAGGAGTTCAGTTTGAAGGCGCACATATTTTCCCTTTCGCCAGAAACACGACAAGGCCTACTGATGTCAGCAAAGGCTGAACAGAAAGACTAGCTGCCCCACTTCCTTACCTTATATCTTGAAATTAAATTTCAGCTAAGGACACGTTTCTTCTGTAATCGTGTTTTGATTAAAGGGGCAGCCGCGTGAAGAGGGGAAAGCACGATGAATTCCTTCTCTCCGATGGGCTCTCGGCCAAACCGGTTGAGGCGAAAACACGTCGGCGCGGATACACCTTTATGCTTCACGCTCAGCGCAGAGGTGAGAACTCCTTGCTAAAAGTGAGTATTACTGTCAAATTATGGTTACTCATTTTTCTCTCTACAATTGATTTTGCTATTAAGCTCAAGTCGTGTAACCCCAATCTCTAATAATAACAGGCATGCCCTTGAAAAAATATGAATATTAACTTCAGTATGTTTCAAACATTTAATTCAGAGGATCAGGTACTACAGTTTTGTGTTCTAAACTAAACAGAGGAATAAACATGGCACTACTGAAAGCCTTTTTACACAAAAATGAATTGATCTTCAGAGATTTTGTTTCACCAATTGATAATGTCATAAAACCTGATTTTTGTGGACTTTTTGCAGTGCGTGAGTGATTGACCACCAGCCGACAGCGTTCCAGATTGTGCCTCAACTCCCTGCATCATGGTTTTTATAGGAAAAAGGCTAGCGCGAACCAACAACTAAGTAAAAGACCATCAATGCCATCTCATCTATCTTCACTAAGAAACTACTTGAAAATCGCAGCTTAGGTAAAACGACCAAAATAAATATGAGTCAGGAGCTGAATGAAAATTGGATCCGACTGTCAAGCCTTCCCACTGCGCAGATTCTAGTTTAAACATAACTTCGGTGGGCAACGCATTTGTACAAAAGAGGGATAGTGGGCAAGGGGTTCATCAAAGTTTCACATGTATTTGAGAAGTTTCCCTTATCTAACAAAACTTAATTTCCTCCAATATATCAATATCAAGTCCTGCTTAATTTCTCTAGAAGACAATTATTGTATGTCAGGGCATAAATACAGCGCTTTTTCATGCGATAACTTTGAGGATAGCCATGAATTCTCATAATATATGGTTTATTTTACCAATGTTCTGCTCAGGCTACCTCAAAGGATGTAATGGCTGGATGGGTGTCTGCCATCAACCGGGCCTCCAAAATGGCCACAGAAGCGATGTGGACTGACGCAAAAACAGCGCTTTCTAACACTCAGGTGGAGTTAGACCAAAACACCATCAGAAGACGCTGGTACCGCAAAGATCGCGGAGGAGGTCTCAGCACTCAAGCCTCCTGTTTGCCGTTTGGTAGTTTCTGTAGAAACCGACAGTTCCCTCCGTCAAACCTCTCGGCTGACGAGAAGACCGGAGAGAGAAATGAGGAGGGGACGGAGGACAGAGATGAGGATGGGGATACTGATGATGGGGTGGATAAGGAGGAGGTCAAGGAGAACGACGACGAGGAGAATGATGAGGCGCATGAAAAACCAGGGAGGCGTGACCGGCATCTGCGATCTCTCCTTAAACTTGGTCGTTCTACAATGCTTTCGTCCCTCAGCGATTCGGCAGAGGCTTCGTCAACGATAATGACACTAACACTTCCGCTGCGTGCTTTTCGTAGACGAATTCAACGTTTTTCACTGGATCGAGGTACATCAGCTTCGGCGCAGCTTTCTCAGACACCTAATAACAAACGGCTACCCTTGCATCATCTGCTCACTGACAGTGCGCAGGAAGGCTCCACGGATAACGGCAATGCGTTGCATCGCCAGGGCCAACAGAATGAGGATGATGTCGATGACGGTGAAACCGATATTGACATGATTGATGAATTTAGCTGACAACCCGGACGGCGATGTATCTAGTGGTTGACATCCTTTCCAAGGAAAAATTAGGTCTTCCTTGAAAACGCATTTATGAAACTTTTAACTTTTGATCCTTAGCTTTAATTTAATCAAAAACTATTTTTCTTTTTTATCAGGCTATGCTCTCCGCAAAGGTTTTCCAAGTATTTCACCTGTACTAAATACACTTGCTGGCACAAATTGTAAAATGCACGTAAACTAACTAAAAACGCTCTGTGCTTCAGGAACTCCGAAGGAAAGGAAGATAGTTATATAGAATAGCCTTTAATAAGTCAGATCTCTGAGTTGTCACCTTGGGGGCTGGCAGATCTTTTGTTAAGAGCTCTAATTTGTGCAACAGTGGTGGGTTCGAGGTAGGATAAGCGACCGTTTGAAGGCTCAAATATCAGAAGGCAGGGAGGACAGTTATAGAGACGAGCCTTTGAAGAGGCGGAGAACGTACAGGCATCACCGCTAGTGTCATTACCAGAAGACAAGCGATTTCGCGGCATTCAGTTTTTTGGGCCCGGCACCGAGCGCGTATGCCGTTGTGTTCTCGTAGGTTAGCGTTCGTAGGCCTTCAGGCATTTTTGTCGCCCGCATCTGGACCCTCTCTAAGATGGTGCTATCCTAGGTGCTATGCTAGGTGCAGCCGCATAAAGCTTCCAAATATTTTGGAGAAATTGTCTTTGTGAAAGCCCATAAACGCGCGCGTGATCAGTTGCAATAAGACACGGCTGTCTTGGCCACCTTCGTGCAGTTCAGTGTTTTTGTGCGTACCGATGTAATCCACGCACCCAAGTCCTTCTGACCGTCAATTGGTTGCAATGGTGTACCATTTACACAGTAAATCCTCGGGCTGGAGGCTCTGCCAATTTGAAGAACATTGCACTTACCAGCATTGAACGGCATGAGCCAGCACTTTGACCATGTCGTCGGCAAACAGGAGGACTTCACAGTCAAGGTCCCTGACACAGTCAGTGATTAAAAAAAGGAATAATGTGAGGCCTAAAACTGAGCCCTATGAGATGCGTCTCACCACGATTTCTTCTGAGGACTTCCGGCTCCGACTTGTACTCTGTGGGACCGTCAAATCAAAAAGCTCTGACGTCATACAAGAAGGTTTCCATGAACTCCTACGCCGCGCATATTATCTAGGAAAAGTTGGTGCGGAACGCTGATGAAGGCCTTTTTGAAGTCGATGTTGATGGCATGCACCAGTTTGCCTTCATCGTGTGCTTTTGGTCCAGAGTTCAAGTGAGATGAGCAGGATTGCAAACAAGACCTGCCACTGCAAAAGCCGTGTTAAACATCAGAAAGGTGGTGATTCTGCTCGAGGAACTGCATCAACGCTTTCTTGCTTATTTTCTCCGTGATTTTACATTAAATGGAGTTAAGGTTCTCCGGTCTGAAGTTATTAGTAGAGGCTCAGCTTCCATTTTTAAATAATGGAGTGATGGTTGCGGTCATCCAATCGCAGAGCAGCATACAACACCTGAAAGTGTAAGGCTAGCGGTTTGGCCATTTCAGAAGCTAGCTCTTTCAACAGCCCGCTCGGGATTGCATTGGGGCCTGCAAAACAGTTAGAATCCAAAAAGTGGCAAATTCCATGGCATCAACCTGTCATGATAACTTGGTTTCTTTTACTGCGACAACGTCTGGAAGCAGGTCACAAATACAGATTCTTAGTTCATCAGTTTCTGGTAGAAGGCTTTGCGCGTAAGTGTACATGAGCTCCAGCTTCCAGTTCAGGCGAGATCCGTTTTTAGCCCCGAGCCAGTCTACTGAACTAGCAGTGCGGTCATACGAACGAGTATGAGCCACAATGGGGAAGAGCGTTGTTTAACTATCCAATCTTTGTAAATTATTAGAATCTGTTCTCCGTTGGTGTGCCGAGTTCTCAATATCAGGACTACTTTACGATGCTTTACTGCCCGGGCTCAAATTCGGGCTCTTGCCGGGCATTTTGCACAATGTTCCAATGGCATTTTTCCAACTAACATTATTCAGAAACTAAAGTTAAACATTTTTAAGAGAAATAAACAAATTTACTAACCAGATGAATTATATGAGTTAAATGAGTCAGCCGTTCTTGGGTGTGGGTAATATTTCGGTGCTGTTGACATAGAGGTGGTCAAAAGAAGATTGTATTCTTCATAGAAGTCCGGTGTAGATTCGTAAGGATGCACGTAGTGCAGAATAGAATCAAATTCGTCATGCCCGCGAGCCGTTAAAGGTAAATCGCCAAGAGATCGAATATTTCAAACGAAATTTGAAACGCACGGTATGTGCTGAAGCAAATAAGTGTTGGCCATGGCGATCACTCATCGGAAAAGCTCGAATTTCCGATGAGCCTTCTTTCTTCATATTTCACCTCGGAATGCACACTACCTCGATTGTATATATAAAAAGGCAAAATTATTTGAGAAAATAAAACACTTTAATGCGCACCTTTTCGAGACTGGTCCCTCAGCTCATCGTAATACTACGGGATGTGTACAGGAACAATTAATTATTTAACCGTGTTTAACAAAGGATTCTACGGTTGAGCAAAATCCGAACCAATATGCGTTAAGGGCTTTTTTAATCCTGTCGTGATTGATTCTGCGCGTTTGAATTCGTCCTTTACGATTTTGTATGCAGAATTCAACTCGATATGCCGGTTAATGCATGCCACATCTGAATGCATTGCTTCCAGGAATTCATGGCGTTTTCTGGTTGGGCATGTGCCAAAAATCCGTATTTTCTCCCATGTAAATTTATGCCCTGTTTCCAGTGTATGCATAGCCACTTGGGATAAATGGTCTCATCATATAAAAGCTAACTGATGTTCGTGTAGGTGGGTTGAGCCACATTTCCCAGACTACCCACAATAAACGGAATTTCAAATGAAACCTTGGATTTTGTAGACAACATCTTTTTTATCAAGGTAGCTTACCCTGTCCTTTAAGTGTAAAATCTGTAAGCGTAAAGTAAATGTAGGCTGCTGTGCTACTTGTATCTGGTGTTTCCTGAGCTGTCTTTCGACAAGCTCTGATACATTTTTTCCGTATGGAAGAGTTCACCAGGTCATTTTTTGGGTGCTTACGTGGCTGTGTCGTTTGAAATACCTTTCTCTTTGGATTTTTGCCGCTTCAGGCATCGATGCACGAAGTCACGTGGGTATCAATTTTTAGAGAACAAGTTAAAGAGGTATGTCATGACCGAAAAAGACAAAGGAGACTGGGATGGCCAGCTCTGACTTAGTAGCGGTCATCAGCCAGCCAAAACCCAACCTCAGGCGATACGGCGCCCGAGGCTCGAACTCTTGACCTTGTTGGGCAGAAGTCCAACGCTCTACCCACTGTGCCACGAGCTCGTTGTCTTGCCAGTTTTGATCGGGAATATTAACAATATTAACAATATATATATATATATATATATATATATATATATATATATATATATATAATGGTAGTAGGGTGCTCACCGATCAGTTACAGGACTCACTCGTCCCGTTGTGCCTTGGGGCTAACTCTCAAGCCCCGCCAGCAGCCGTAAGGCAGCTTAGTGTATAGGCAGAATAACATGACCGACAAAGACAAGGGAGACTGGAATGGCCATTATATATATATATATATATCGGCCAAATCGGTCTTTATGTCTGGCGATCGTTTTTGACGTGCCCTGCATATATGGCAATAATGGTAATTTCCTCAATACAACTTCTGCACTAGAACTCTGATTTTGTGGTTTCCTGTGACTTCGGAAACAGTTTTTCACGATGCTCATCGGGTATCCGTTATATCTGAATAGTTGGTATAAATAGGCAAGTTCATTTTAAAGTAGATACCCGCTGTTACAGTAAGGGAGGCGCCGTGAAAAAGAGCTTTAAGGTAGCTTCTTTTGAGGGCAGCAGGATGGTTGCTTCCATAGTTGAGGATTATTTCGGCATTAGAGTCTTTTTTGTGGACGCTGGTTGCGAGCTGGTCATTACTCATTTATTGCACAGTGACGTCGGTAAACGGGAGGATGTCACATGTTGCTCCTTGGCGAGTAAATTGTATAGTGGGAGAGACACCATTAAGACTTAGATTCAGCCGTATCACTTCGCAGTTGTTAATGACAGCGAAAGTATCAGCTACGTAGTGGAACCAAATTTTCTGCCTGAGGTTTTGAACCACAGCTTCTTCTAGACGTTGTTAGATTAGCTCGGCAAGTAGCCCTGATATTAGTGAACCCATTGGAGTACGCTTGAGCTGTTGTTAATGCTAACTATCAGCTAAAGCTCATAAGCCCCGCGAACTCCAACGTGGCGTACACAACAACGCAATCGATGGGATAACTGCGTAGAACGTAAACCAGCTAGACCTCTGGTCAGGCGTGAACATGGACGCAGGTGAACATAATTTTCGCGCAAACACCGATTATGGGCGTCTCCAACCCGATAGGAACGGAGACACCGGCAATGACTCAGCAACCACCGATGAGACGTGCACGGACAGATACAAACGAGGGACGAGAAACAGATATGCGGGTCCGGGACAACAAACACGGGCAATGCAAACGAGGTCAATGAGAGTTGCCATCCCGACACAGCCCCCAGACGAGGCGAGGGAGAAATATCACTGGCCAGCAGGATAGCTATTCACTCCCCCACCCCCCCCTCTGCGGTGCATCGTGCAATATATATATATATAGTGAGCCAGCATTATCAGAACCCATAATACTGTGAGGCGCTGTACTGAACCCACCTCAGGCGATGGAATCTTCTTCAATTTTCAAACGCCAGAATATGAAACCGTTTGTTACCGTGATTACCTCTTATTCTGATACATATATATTAGTCTAACGGAATTAGGATTTCAACCCTGTATGGGGATTTTCAGCTAAATTTCAGGTAATGCGAGTGGTAGAGTTATTGTTTGGGTCAGGGTTAAGATCAGTGGTAGGGTTAGGATATTTAATATAAAACTCGAATTGCTCCACCCTTCATCGAAGAAGATCGAATCGATAGGGCCCCAAAATAAAAAAATACCTTCGCATCCTATAGGAAAACGAATATGTGGCTCATGGTTCTGGTCTTCAGCATTCTACCTTACTTTTCGCAGGCTCGTAGCGGAAGGATTGCTAAATCTGGGATTAACGATGGCTGACTGATGAAGGCTAATGAGCAAGAAATTTTCATTTCTTTCTCCCGTGTCTTTGTCAGAAATGCCATTATTCCGACCCTTTTGCAGCTAATCTTTTGCTGATTTCCCGGAAGCTTGCAGATAAGGTTAGAATGCTAGAATAAGTGCTGGAGCTTAAGTTAAATCACGTGAATATGTTACCCCCTGAATTTATTATGACAATGTTAAGTAGATAGAGGTCCGTATTTCCGTGTCTTACCTGAAAACTGAAAGAATGCTGGGTTTGGATACAACAGGTTTGCTATCTACAAAACGTTTGTTAACCAGACTTAACTTACTTTTGACCAGACATAACAGAAGACCTGTTATCAACAGATGCGACTTTGTGTCGACCAGTGCAGGTTATAAACAAGCTTCTGTAATGGTAATTGCATACGACATCAATTCAGTTTTCCACATTCTCTTAAATGAATATGAGGATGTTTTCGAAAAACGTAAGGAGTTTTTAATAACTATACTTCTGAGAAATAAATGAATGACTGAGAGTCTGCAAGTCCGAGTCCTTAGGATTAAAGGCCAACTTCGCAAATGATCTGAACCCTCCGTCGAGCTGTGATCCTCAAATTTATTTTGTGTGCTTCTTTTGTTGTCCATAAAGTTGTACATTTACCTCTGTTTGGGTCAAACGGTGTTCAGTCCCATTCTCAAGGTAAAGTGAGAGTATTCGTGTTTTCGTTTCACCGATGTCCATGAAAAAATATTTAACTCGGCTTAGGTTGATAAATAAAACCCCTAAAAGTGTCTGGGGCGTTTGTACGTTTCGTGCAACTTGGAGAGCTTGTGACGGAAGAGTAGCCGGAATAGATCCACTTCTTTATCTTGCTTCCACCGACTTCCGTCGCCCGTACGTCTAAATAACATCAATGGCACGGAAAAAAATAAAGAAATAGAACAGCTAGACCATCTTACGCAAGCAAATTTTGTAGGCTCATTCGATGTTGTCGGCATTAAAAAATCTTGATTAGATAAGATTAAACATTTTCAGGACAAGATAAGTTTCGTTTGTGCGTTAATGTTCATTAAACCTATGCATATCTTACGAAGGAAGACTGAAGACTCCTGTCCCTTTAAATTAAGGAAGTCGTTATGCAAGAAGCCTACATATTATACTTTTCCCTGATCACTAATGAAAGTTTTCTCAATCTTTCATACACTTAACTTTATGAGTTAAAATCAAAAGAGAATAAATGCAGTTGAAATTGAGACACAATTTGAATACGTGAATTCATATCCAGGTGACCTATTACCCTATACCCAATGACGATGTCGGCTGGCTAAAAGCAACATTTTGGGATATTGCTTATCAGTAACGTCAAGCTCCTGTTATACAACTGACACCACTAACTAAAGAATACATGACTGCACATATCCGCAGTGAAATCTCGTAAAGAAATAATAATTTCTAAGCCTGACATAAGCCATGGAGTTTTCCTCCTTAGATGGAATGCCTGTGAGAAAAAAAGAATCTATTTTAAATGATCAGAGTAAAGCTCGTCTAGAGAACTGAGGGAATGATGAAATCAAGGCAAGGGAAACCTCGATCTAAAAAATTATTAAACTATCGCTGGTTGATACTAATAGGGCACTATCCCTAAAAACGAGAGGCGCACACATCATCAAACTATATGAACTACGAAAAATGCATATTAACGTCATATCTCTATGGCCAAATAGCTCCAATTCACCTCAACAGAGACTATTACAATTTTGTTTCCCCTAAACACCACAAAAGATGGTTTTCATTTTATGGAAGCAATTAAGCGTCAAAAAATTACTGGCAAATGCATGCGTTCCTTAGACGTTGTAGCATTATTTACAAATGTATCACTGAATGAAACAATAGATGTTATATGCACCCATGCATTTTAAACCTGCCTGTCACCCAAAATACTACGTAATTTGTTGGTAACAGTGTCAAATTGTTTTAACTAACAACTCTAGGGACAATTTGGCGTATTCACAATGGGATATCCACTCAGGCCAACCGTTTGCCAGCATCTTTATGGGTCACCTAGCAGCTAGGTTATCAATATGAATATGTTCTCAATGACACGGTAACGGAGTCCCAATTGTCGATCTCTTTCAATTTCCCCTTTCTTATTGATCAGTCTGACATTTGAACTTGTCTGCCACTTGAGGCCACGATTGAGAGGAAACGACAGGTGTGGTGTCAGCTTTTCCTACGTGCATCATCACATAAACTATGCGTCATTATTGTTAAGGGATTCGAAACCTATGCAAATTATTTGGCTACTGGTTGTGTAGCCCGTCGTACTTACCAAACACATAATATATATTGCTAAATACAGATAGGAGAAAGTTCATAATTTGTCGTATCTTGTGAAGAATTGGACGCCAATTCTGATATATTAAGTCAGTTAGACAGCACTACCTAGGCTGGTTTCAATGAGATTCGTGTTAAGAAGGATCATAAGACATAATTTTCAGGCATGGAACCTGGTTAAAATTGGCGAGAATCAACATCAGGACAACGACCATACGTACAACATGCATTTCCTCAAATTATTTTCAAATACTTTCTTGTTAAGTTTGTAGTTAGGTTGCCGTTTTCTAAAACAGCTTCTTTTGGCTAGCTGCAAATATTTCATGATAAATTGCATGATAAATATACTCTTATCATCATTTCACAGCTCGTCGATTCTTCTTTAAATTTTGTGCATGAAAACGGGCATTTTTCGGTTTAAAAACTGCCCGACTTCTCCAATAATGTTTAACTCGACCTGCCCTTACACCCGCATTCAGGGTTTTCAAACCACAAGGCGTATAGTTTTCATATAAGGAAACCATACATGTTTGTATGCTATAGGGCTCACAACTGTTTGCAGTAGGTGTGGACTTTCTTTAAGCAACACCATTTACAGATACGATTTTTTCTTAATCAATTTTTTATGTTCATAAAACGTCTAACTATTCAAAACCTTTTTAAAACCAAAACGTATCCCAATATATTTGGAGTCGAAGCAATTTGGTATCAACTGAATATATTGGAAATTTTAAAAACATCGAAAGTCAATGGGAGAGGCAAATTCGATAAACTTTCATAGCACAGCGTGTAGGTTTTACAGACAGCCAGAATGAAGCTCGTTCGAGAGCGGACATAAGAGAGAGACAGGCGGATATAAGAAAATAAGAAAAAATAAGAAAAAATAAGAAATAAGAAAATAAGAAAAAATAAGAAAATAAGAAAATATCATGGGGGTATGCTGCACAGTTATTTGAATTATACTCATACTAAAGTTATCTTTTCGAGTTGATCGTACATTTGAGTTTATTGGTTAACATTAATGAAATGGCAAATATTGTGTAGGAAATATGGGGATTGGTAGGGCAGGACAGATTTGACGCTTACTCTAGCTAAATTTGTACTAGGAGGTTGCAATGCGGTGAAAATTGAAAATTAGAATGATTTTCTGACAAGGAGTTTCCATGAAACTGGTAAGGTATCAAGCTTAAGTAAGAAGCCCAGATATGCATCTTCATTTAGGCATAAAAAGTTGACATTAATCATGAAGCATTAATTACATTACTGGAATATGTTCTCTTTTGACGAATTAATTAGATGAGATTGTAATACTGAGTAATATTCAGCATTAGCGCAAAATATTTGTTCGACTGAAACTTGAATGTACACAATCATCATACTTGTTGAGAAATTTCCCCTAACATATTAAAACTTTATGTATTTATTTGCTAAACTCAAATAATTTTCTAAAAAGCGTGCGTAAAAGCGTAATTTCGTGCATTATTTGCATATTGCGTATGTCTTTCAATATTTTAATATAAGTTGATGTACCGTTCGTTTGGTAATATATTTTCCATGTCACGCAATTTTTTCACTTTGATTTATCATTGCATGTGCGTTTATAAGTTCCAAGCTAAAAACATACAATTTTTTATAAAACAAACTTGCATTCTTCCCTGTTATAAAAACATATTTATCGCAAGCTCATGAAATATTAACCTTCAACAGGAGTGCTACAAAAAACATGGACACGATTTTACTTGAATGAACATTTCATGCTCTTTAAACACTGATTTTTATAAGATTTTTAAACCAGTGTTAAGGTTTTGCGAAAAGAAAAATTGAAATGCTTTTGCTTCAATGTGAATACAAAGAAGTTTGTTTGTATGCATGCTTCTTAAAAAATGTCTTGGGTTTTATAGGGACATCAACACGCACTCAATAAAATGTCCAGTACGCAAGTGGCCATTTTAGCTAGAGGAACGTTTCTGACGGTGACCTAAATGGCGCTCATTTAAAAGCCAGTGGTTACACGTAAGTGTAATATGTCGGATTTTCACGATAATTAATACTACTATCCTACCTATGCAGGTTTTTGGAATATATATCATTTTAAGACATTTTTTGAAACATTAACATGGCGCGTCACTAACTAAAGTTGACACAGCTTCCATCAGCCGAAAATTGTACGTTTTGCAAATCGAGTTTAACGTCTGTATTTCTGATTAAAGCACGTTAGCAATTGAAGAATGTTCATTGCCTGCAAATTGATATGCGCAGGCTAAAATTTAGGACACTATATCTGCGAACTGGTTTCTGAGATCTAATCCAACCCTTCTTAGGCGTGAACATTTGACAGTACGTATCCACTTCAATGACAAACTATCAGATAAGCTACAGAAGAGAATTAGGTCAGAGTGGTTTAATACGCTTTGGTTTTTTACGAAGACAGCAGCAAGCATCTCCTCTATATTTTTAAACCACCTGCGTTTCTACCTTGCAACTGATACACAGTAGGATGACGAGACTACAAAACAACAATGATACTTAATTAGATTGTGGGAGTTCCAAAAACGTTCCGCAAACTTATGAGGTCCCAAATCATTGATGGGATGTGCTTCTCCTAGGAGACACGCGACAATTTATGGGTAGTGCTGTTGCATAAAGGGGCATTTTCAGCGAGAACGATAAATCGCTGGAGGACTTGAGAGCTCCCGTGTCAGGCAATTTACTTTTTTAAACAACCTCTGTTCACCAAATAGATGAAAGACCATCATTGAAAATCGTCTGTTCTGTTGTTTGATAATATTTGGTATGGTCAGTTTCATTATTGTTAGAGGAAGAAGACCCCCTAACCCCGGTAATGCATATTGCCCCAAAAGTAGTATGAATGTATGGATAATACATTTGTCAAAGTATGCATTAATGCTGCTGAATTGCGAAATGATATTGAGGCAGTGGAGACTAGGAGTCTTTCATCGTCTTCCTGTTTCTCGAAGGAGCTGCTTTAGTTATTCTTAAATGTCCAATTTAGTTGATTACTGTGGCAGTTCTTCGTATATATGCTAGAATTTGACCCTAATCCTGCACGACATTTTTGAGAAGTATATTTACACCTTTTTTCTCTCGCGCTCCTGAAAACAGAACTCAGCATACGAGTTTACACCTCAACGTGTTTCGGGGGGCACGATCGCTGGAACAAGCGCTTTATTAGCCTGACGGTTTCGAGGCTCACCCAAATCCATCCTCATAGACACAGTAGACAGGCACGTTGGTTTATCGACTTTTGAAACCCTTTAAATACGTAAGAAGATATAAAGAGGAATCTACTTAATTTCAAATGGCACGGAAGGGTAATAAGAGAGAAGCGTTGTGAAGGCCTTCGTGACGGGGGTGGCGGTGTTGACGGTTACGGTAGTATTAGTATTAGTAGTAGTAGTAGTAGTAGTAGTATTAGTAGTAGTAGTAGTAGCAGCAGCAGCAGTAATAGAAGTATTAGTATTATTATTAGTAGTAGTAGTAGTAGTAGTAGTAGTAGTAGTAGTAGTAGTAGTAGTAGTAGTAGGAGTTGTAGTAGTAGTTGCAGTAGAAGTAATAGTAGTATTTGCAGAAATAGTAGTAGAAGTATTAGTACTAGATGTAGAAGTAGTTGTCGTTTTTTAAGTAGTATTAGTAGTCTTAGGACTAGTAGAAGTAGTAGCAGTAGCAGCAGAAATAGTATTAGAAGTAGCAGTAGTATTATTAACATTAGTAGCAGAAGCTAGCATTAGTAGTATGAAGCATAGAGCAGCAGTAGCAGTAGTGGCAGAAGCATAGAGCAGAAGTAGTAGTAGTAGATGTTTTAGCAATAGTTGTATTCGTAGTAGTAGTAGTAGTAGTATAAGTAGAAGTAGTAGTAGTAGTTGCAGTAGTAGTAGTAGTAGTAGCAGTTGTAGTAGATGTAGTAGTAATAGTAGTCGTTTTTTGTAAGAAGTAGAAGTAGTCTTAGGAGAAGAAGTAGTATTAGCAGTAGCAGTAGTAAAAGTAGTAGAAGAAGCAGTAGTATTAGTAATATTAGCATAAGTAGTAGTAGTAGAAGTATAAGTAGTAGATTTAGAATAAGTAGTAGTAGTTTTTCTTAGTAGTAGTAGAAGTCTTGGAAGTAGTAGTAGTAGCAGTAGTAATAGCAGTAGTAGTATTCTTAGAAGTAGTCATAGTAGAAGTATAAGTAGTAGCAGTATAATTTGCAGTTGTAGAAGTAGTCCTAGTAGAAGTAGTGGCAGCAGTAATAGTAGTAGTCTTAGTAGTAGTAGTAGTAGTAATAGTTTAAGTAGAAATCTAAGTAGTAGTAATAGCAGAAGTAGTAGTCTTAGTTGTAATAGTAGTAGTCGTAGTAGGTAGTCGTAGTAGCAGTAGTAGAAATAGTAGTAGTAGTAGTAGTAGTAGTAGTAGTAGTAGTAGTAGTAGTAGTAGTAGTAGTAGTAGTAGTAGTAGTAGTAGTAGTAGTAGTAGTAGTAGTAGTATTAGTAGTAGTAGTAGTTGACGTAGTAGTAGTAGTAGTAGTAGTAGTAGTAGTAGTAGTAGTAGTATCAGTAGTATTAGTATAAGTAGTATTATTAGTCGTACAAGTAGAAGTAGTTGTATTAATAGTATTAGTAGTAGTAGTAGTAGTAGTAGTAGTAGTAGTAGTAGTAGTAGTAGTAGTAGTAGTAGTAGTAGTAGTAGTAGTAGCAGTAGGGCAGTAGGGGTACTAGTTAGGGGTAGCGCCACACAGATGGCATTTGGTCACTCCATTTGTCTCGTACAGGTGGTGAATGCTCCCTTGGCCGCCTCTAACTGGTACCTAACTCTCACCTGAGGCACCTTGAAGTTGCGTTTTTCCCTACGGCCACAGCCCGCGCAATCGTCACGACCGGTGTGCTAAACCAGGTTATGGTCTCCAGGGTTTTGGAAGCCTCCACGCCCGGAATGTCTGACTCCCGAACTTCCCACCTCCCTCCTCTCAAAAATCCTACGGTGGGGGTTACAACAACCACGTAGGCGGCCTCAGACTAACTAGTGTTGCTCCCTTATTAAAACAACCATGACCCATATTGGAGTTTGGCAGCCGTCTGGGATGTCCGAGCAGCCCTATTTAGGGACAGTATTGCTTGCCTCTTCGCGGAGGAAGGGGCTAGAAAAGGTGCCTTAAACAAATGCTGGTTATCACGTCTTCTGCAGCCGGCCACGGCTCACAGATTGCAAAATACGCGGCCATAAAACTCAAACAAACACCAATACCCCCGTCCCCATCCCCTTGCCATACCCTCCAGGCTGCTTGGGTGAATCCAATCACACTAGCAGCCAAGAATGTTCGCTCTCTTTTAGGCAATCCTAGGAACAACCGGCCGGAACGGAGGACGGCGCTTGTCACTCGGTAACTGGCGAGTTACAAGGTGGACATATCTGCTGTCAGCGAGACCCAATTCTCGGAGCAGGGTCAGCTGGAGGAGAAGGGTGCCGTCTTCACCTTCTGGAGCGGCCAGCCAAAGGCAGAGCGACACGACGCTGGCGTTGCCTTTGCCATCCGAAACGACATCACGGGATGTCTGCCCTGTCTGCCAGAGGGTATCAATGATCGCCTGATGAGCCTCCGCCTGCCTCTTCGGAGAGAACAGTTTGTCAGCATCATCAGCGCTTACGCTCCCCCAATGACGAGCTCTGATGCGGTGAATGAAAAATTCTACGAGGGCCTGCACGCCCTGCTTGCGACTGTGCCGAAGGTGGACAAGTTCATTGGCCTTGGTGACTTCAACGCCCGTGTCGGGACGGACCAAACTGCCTGGCAGGGAGTGCTGGGTCCCCACGTTCTCGGTAGCTGTAACGATAACGGCCTCCTTTTTCTGCAAACGTGTGCTCAACTCAAAAAGTGGAAACCTTCGCTTATCAAGGAAGCACGCTTTCACGCAACACGAGAATCCATGACGAGGTTGTTCAACGGATCTCCAAAGCCAGTCACGCTTTCAGCCGGCTGCAGGCCTCCGTGTGGAATCGCCACAGTATGAACCTGAACACCAACCTGAAGATGTACAAGGCCGTCGTCTTTACGACACTCCTTTATGAAGCGGAGACCTGGACCGTCTACTCGAACCAAGTCAGGAAGCTAAATCACATCTATTTAAGTGGCCTCCACAGAATACTGAAACTGAGATGGCAAGACAGGATCCCGGACACGGAAGTCCTGGAGCGGACCGGAATCCTCAGCAGCCAGACCACGCTGAATTAAGTGCACCTGCAATGGAGCAGCCACCTGGTGATAATGGACGACGAGTGAATACCCAAACGACTTTTCTACGGAGATATCGCAACGGGTGCTCGCCGAAAGGGAGGTCAAAAACGACGCTACAAGGTCACTTTGAATAAATCGCTGAAGCAGCTACAAGTCAACCGGGTGACCTGGGAGGACCTCGTCCAGGATATACCGGCATGTAGAAGATCCGTGAAGACTGGTTCAGCAATCCATGAGGCCAACCGGATCACCGCTGCCAATGCCAAAATAGCGGCACGAAAGTCACCAGCGCCCGGACCAACACCTTCGATGCCCAGGCCCTGCCAACATAACTGCGATCTCAACGCATTTTCCGCGCGCAAATCAGCCTGGTTGGACATCTTAGGACGCAATGCCCAAACAATCCGACAATTCCAACTTCTACCTCAAATTCTGCCAACCTTCCTTCAGACCCCCCCACCCTCACTCCTGGCATCAATTCCATTACTCCCACCATCATAGAGGCCGCATCCCAATACTCATCGCCTGTTACCCCCACCATCGCAACCACCACCGCCTTCACTACCTCCACCAGCACCACCATCAGCGATGATGACTCTCTCCTAAACTGTCCTCAATGCGACCGCACATTTACCTCACGCAACGGCCTGGTCGTTCACTTACGAATCCATCGTATAGAGACTGGTGAACCAGTGCCTGGAGCACCAACACTGGCGTCACTGACCTCGCGCATTCACACAACGCATGGGCCTATTCGGTCACATGCTCATCCATGACAGCGGAATTCCCCGCAATGCCGACAACAACGATACACCATGCACACCCTCCGCTCCTGCCATTTTTGCGCCACTGCCACCCCCACTACAATGAATGACATCCCCCCAGCCTCTACTGATTTCTCTTGCCCACATTGCGCCCGCAACTTCAACTCACGCATCAGCCTGGTCGGTCACCTGCGAATCCATCGCACGGAGGCTGGTGAACCAGTGCCTGGGGCTCCGATATACAGTCGATGCGCCCGCCTTTACTGCCCTCACTGCTCCCGCACATTGAGAAACCGCATGGGCCCATTAGGACACATGCGCCTCCACGACAACCTGCGGTTAACCACCGGAGGATAAGCCATATTAGCACACAGCATCTACACTTATACATAGAAAACACCATCACAATCACCATAATGTAATGATAAAATCACGGTTTCCTAGAAACCGTAGCTTGGAAGGCAGCCAATCTGACGCTTACAACAGACAACGCCATCGGCCCAGTGTATGTGTTGTGTGTGTCAAGTGGCTGACCAGTGGACTGGGAGGCATACGGCGATGGATCCTCCATATCCCCTGAGTAAGTGAATCCTGGTGTGTACGTTATGGGGGCCAGATTGTGCTGTTGCGTACGAAGACGGGTACACCGACCCATCAGCTAAAGTGCCCACTCCCACCTGAGACAACTGACCGGCTCGGATGGTGGTCTGATTGTGAGGGTGAGGGAGAGAGTAAGGTCGACAGCTCAGCGCATTTTCCTCACTATAAACAATCTGACGCGCTTAAAACTATCACGGTGCACTAAAAGCAGTGGCTTGGAATGTTGCCAACTGACGGGATAACTCGGACCGCGTGGTCAGTCCAATGTGTGTTTTGTGTGTAGTGGCTGACTGGGGGACTAAGAGTCAGGCATCAATGGCTCCTTCTTAATGTGGCCTTTACGACACTCCTACTCTGTGTGATCCGAGCCAGGTGTGGTGGTATGCCCAGGGGTGGCTCCGGCCGCGCCAGCCACCTGCACCCTCTCCCATCTCCGGTCTTCTTGACTCTGTCTTGACACCGGGCTCAGGTTTGGGAAGAGGAGAGAGTGTGATTGCTGCAGCGCAAGTCTACTATCACGTTAAACTATATCACGCGCAAGTCACTGTCCCTGCACCACCCTTCCCTGGAGCATACGTTGGACCTCGTCGAAATCGATCGATCGAACCGTCAGCAGCAGCAGCAGCAGCAGTAGCAGCAGCAGCAGCAGTAGCAGCAGCAGCAGTAGCAGCAGCAGCAGCAGCAGTAGCAGTAGCAGTAGCAGCAGCAGCAGCAGCAGCAGCAGCAGCAGCAGTAGCAGAAGCAGCTAGCAGCAGCAGCAGCAGTAGCAGCAGCAGCAGCAGTAGCGAGCAGCAGCAGCAGTAGCAGCAGCAGCAGCAGCAGCAGCTAGCAACAGTAGCAGCAGCAGCAGCAGCTGTAGCAGCAGCAGCGTAGTAGCAGCAGCAGCAGCAGCAGCAGCAGCAGCAGCAGCAGCAGCAGCAGCAGTAGCAGCAGCAGCAGCAGTAGCAGTGAAGCAGCAGCAGCAGCAGTAGCAGCAGTAGCAGCAGCAGCAGCAGTAGCAGCAGCAGCAGCAGCTAGCAGCAGCAGCAGCAGTAGCAGTAGCATTAGCAGCAGTAGCAGTAGTAGCAGCAGCAGCTAGCAGCAGCAGTAGTAGCAGCAGTAGTAGCAGTAGTAGTAGCAGTAGTAGTAGTAGTACAGTAGTAGTAGTAGTAGTAGTAGTAGTAGTAGTATTAGTAGTTTTAGTAGTAGTAGTTAGTAGTAGTAGTCGTAGTGAGGTTAGATTGCGGTTTCGATATAAAACCATGCCTTCCGCAATAGGAAAACCCTCAGATTACAAAACGCCAGAAATCCTTCATTAATCCATGAATCTGGAAATGAGGACTCCTCAGACAATACGGTCTAACGTGATATTTTATTTCATCAGGATGGACCAAATGTTTGCAAACTCCCAGGAGTTTTCATTTCTCTGGATACATTATCACTGTTGATGCGATTGAAATAAGCAAGATCGAACGGGATAACCTATATCATTTGAATTTTGTGGCAGGGATAATTAATCAAATTTTCAGTCTTCCAAGCAAATACTGCGAAGTAAAGGAACCTTAATTCAATGATTGGGACAAGCATCTCCCAGGAGATTCGTGTGACAGTTTATGGACAGCATTTGTCAGTCCAACAGCCTTTGCAGCAATCTCCAATAACGATAAAAGCCAGATAGTTTTCAGAACTCTTAAGCTGTGCAAATTCGTTTTCTAGGCAAACTTGTTTTTCTGCCGAAGGGCCAGATGACCGTTTGTGAAAAAAAAACATTTATTTTTCTGTTCAGAAAATAAATTTGAGTTTTCTGGCAAATGCATTTCAGACAAGTCATGGATAACTAAATAAATGCATGTTGTTCGCTATGCAATATACAATTACAGATTATAAACTTTGCAACTGAACCATTTTCTGCAGCTAACCTGGAACAAGCTTTTGGATTTTATTATTCCTCATCTGCGTCCTCAGAAAAGCTACTTCGCTGTTTCCTCATTATCCCAGTCGGACTTACTAATTCGGCTTATGTTCCGTCGGAAATATAGTAAAACTAAGCCATCATTTTGTGCGAGCTCTTTATTTGAAGTCTGTTTCCATTTTCGTTACCTCTTTTGAAAAAAAGATTCGATAAAATTAGGTTGTTCGATCTGCTGTTGAGACCTGATGAAAACGTGGTAGGTAATTAAGGCCTCAAGTTTTCGATCTTTCAATAAGAGCTTGCATAGCTTCAGTTCTGGCACATCCGACAGCAGGTTGACACTTGGGAAAACGTGTCCCTCATACATTAATTGAGGCTGCTTCTTTTTGTGTGGTACGGATTCCTTTTTTATCAAAATTAAACTTTTAAAATAGGAAAATTTAATCTCAAGCACCAATTCAACCTTTACTCTTAGTGATCTATCACCTGCACTTTTAAGCGAAATTCAGATATTAGTCTTTGCTTAGGAAAGATGACTCAAGTGACGTTAAAATATTAATTGTCAGGCAGCAAACGGACTTTTGATACTAAACTGCCATCTTTTTATTCTCCTTTAACTACTGCAGAATCTTATATGTACACAGTCCGGTCAATGTTTCTCATAGGTTACTCCTATTTACCACTGCTTGTTTATTTTGAATTACAATAATGAGGTCATTTGCAACGGATACCTGCAATGTTTTTAAGAAATTTTGCCGCAAAGTTTGCAATTCATTCACGGATTACCGTCCCTAATGTAGCTTTCAGTTAAAATTTCTCGTCTTTTTTCTTCCGGTGCTATCTCATTTTATCTACAGTGAACGAAGGCCGTTTTGCTGAAAATTCTGAAATGATACCTTGAGCAAACAGCGTATCTCTTTCCGTATTGCCCCTTGCAAGAAACCATAATAGATAAAGGATTACTGCTTAATATGCATGTTTGCATAAATGCTCGATGCCCTTATAAATTTACCTATACTTTGATGCAATCATCTACAAATATTTAGTTCCTTGCATTCATTAGCAAGCGCATTAGGTCTTCCTCAAAATGTATACTGAAAAATAGCAGATGTTGGTTTTTACCAACGTCGCAAATATGACATTTTTAAGACGGTGCAAGTTTTATTCAAATTGCATCGTATATACCCGTTAATTAATGTTCCTTATTACAACACAGTAAACATAGTACACATCCATTTGCAATTTTTCCATTTTTGTTATGATACTTTAACGCTCACATAAAGTAGTGAATTATATCCCTTACTTGCAAAGTTTACAGTTCGTAGGCTGCAAATATGAAACGCAAATGTAACGGCGCTTTAAGCTTAACATTATTCTGGAAGAAGAAGAATTTTTTTAATACTGAAAGCTTCTCTTCCTTTGAGTAGCAAATTCTAAGAAGACATGCTTTTCTTCTTACTGCATATAAAAACAAGACGTTGGACATCCTATAAAAATCATTTTTGAGTTCATAGTAGAAGGTACTGCAAAACATCTTTTGCATGACATTTGCAGTCAGAAATGCTGAAAACAATGTTCAAAATAAATCTGTAAATGTGCATAATTGACTTTGTTTGGCGGTTGATGCAATTTTTAACTCGCAGCAGTATGGTTTTGATAAAATAAACTAAATACAGCATTCACTGATGTCCTACTGCAAACTCGATGGAATCTCACTAATGGAGGTTTATGTTCGCATTCTATAAGTGTGTATAAGTGAATAGTCCGAAGAAGAAGAAGAAGAAGAAGAAGAAGTAGAAGAAGCAGAAGGTTGTTTGTTCACCAGAATCATGGCTTCATTCGTCTCAGATTTCGAACTTTTACTGGACTCCATCATCTGAGATAAAATTGCAAAATAAAGGATGAATATTTACAAGGGGGCAAGCTCAAATCAGACGCCAGTGGCACCAGTCCGGAGGTGACTACGCAAGGCCCTGTTTGCGGCACCAGATTAATAAATGGATTGATCGAGTTCTCCTCGGAGGCCCATGCTTCAATAAATTATCGGCTTGTCTTGCATCTGGCGTGGGTGATTATCTTCGTGGCTGCGAAGTTAAACAAATCACCCATTTCGTAGGTGTGGGCAGCCAATTGCGATAAACTGACACCCCGTCTCACAGCAAGATTATGCTCGTGTATGCGCGATCCAATGTTACATCCAGTCTGTCTTGTGTAGTTATAGAAACAGTTTTGGCACGAGATTCAATGCACTACCTCAGACTGATCATTAGGATTTTTATTTAGTCCTTTGATTCTCATAAACCTTACTGCGCATGGTAACTTTGAGTCGGTGTGCAATTCCTACACCAAGTCCCGCAAAATTGCGCTCGGACGATTCTGATACGTTTTTGATGTATTGCGTCGCATGCCATGCCATTAAGTTTGGTTCTAGTTGGTTCCTGTGGGGGCGAACACGTAGGCATCGGCCTATGAACGCCTTCAGGTAGCCGTTCCGCATAAACTGGTCACGGAGTTAACGGGCCGCACGGTCTTTTTCCGCCGGGTTGATGCAATGAGTCTGGATGCGTTTGAGCAGTGTTCTCACACAATTTTGTTTGTGAGCTACCGGATGGTTCCTGTGAAAATTGAGAAGCTGCGCGGTGTTCATCACTTTCGTGAAGACAGCCGTTTCTATTTTGCCGTTGGTAATTCGCCTTACGAGTACATCATGGAAGGGGAGCTGTTGCTCTTTTTCGTCTTCTCTTGTGAATTGTATATCCGGGAAGATTGAGTTAAGGTGATCATGGAAAGGCTGCAGGATGTTTTTCTTCACGAGGGAAAATGTGTCGTCCATGTACCGGCGCCAAATGATTGGCTGTTGTTGGGTGAAAGCGATCTTTTCCAGCTCTTGTAGGACCAATTCTGCCACTAAACTGGAGACTGGGGAGCCAATTGGAGTTCTCTTGATTTTTTCATAGGTTTCTCCGGCAAAGGTGAAATAGCAATTTTGACAGAATTTGAACAGCTTCATAAGGTGTTCAGTTTGGAGAGATATATGAGTTTCATCGTAAGACTCCTAAAGTTTCCTGCGAAAGAATTATTGTGCTAAATTCAGCGGGATGGATGTGAAAAAGGACGTTACGTCAAAAATGACCAAGACTTCGTCGGATTAAATCCTCCAACATTGGAGGTCTGCCAGGAATCGGGAGGTTGAACGGACTGAGGCAGACGAATTTTTTGGAGGAATTTCAGTTTCGAGTTCATCCATTTTTTTAGATTATACTTGGATCTGCCTTTTGGGGCGACTATTGGCCACAGTTGAACATTTGGTTTATGGACCTTTAGTAGACTATAGAAGTGAGCCAGAGCCGTATCCGTTGGTTTCATGTGGTGCCATTCGGTCTCCGTAATCCCCGACTGACTACCGCGTTGGCGTGTTTTCTCTTTCTGGTCTGTAAAATTCTATATAATCAAAAATGGCCTTGGCTTTCTCATTGTAGTCTTTTCGATTCATTACGACAGTTGATCGCCCCTTATCAGCTGGTAGAATGAAAATTCCTTCATCCGTCCTTAGTTCCTTCATAGCTTTTGACTTACTCTTCGAAAAAAATTCGGTTTGTCTGTGTACCATCAGCAAAGATGTTACACGTTGTCGGACGGAGTGTTTCGCGTCCTCGGTTATTTCAGTTATCACAAGCATGGATTCCAGGACTGCAATAAAGTCGACAGCATCGGCATTGGCGGAGTTAAAACAAGCTTCATGCCACAGCACCCTTAGTTGTTGCTCAGTTAGTTGCTTAGATGAACGGTTGTGGACCAAGTTTGAGCTTCCTGTGTCGGATTCATGTAACGTATTCCAGTTTTTCCAAAATTATTCGCTTCTTGGATTGTCAGCGCTATGCTGGAGCCAAGAAAGGTTGCCAACTGATGGGATAACTCGGACCGCGTGGTCAGTCCAATGTGCGTTTTGTGTGGAGGGGTTGACTAGTGGACTGAGAGTTCAGGCATCAATGGCTCCTTCTTAATGTAGCCTTTATGGCCCTCCCACTCTGTCGGTTCTGAGCCAGGTGTGGTGGTACACCCAGGGGCGGCTCCGGCCGCGCCAGCCACCTGAGCCCTCTCCTATCTCCGGTCTTCTTGACTCTGTCTTGACACCGGGCTCAGGTAGGGGAGGAGGAAAGAGTGCGGTAGCTGCAGCGCAAGGCTACTATCACTTAAAACTAATTCACGCGCAAGTCACCGTCCCTTCACTACCTGGTGTGGAGCATACGGTGGAACTCGTCGAAATTGACGGTCGAACTGTCAGAGCCAAGATTGTCTTACCAAGGTCTTCAGAAATGGCCTCACCGAGAACGCGGGCACACTCTCTTATTCTGCTCGATCACTGCATTGTATTATCGTAGACGCAGGTGGCAGTTATCGATCAGAACTCTCGTCATCTGTTTGATTAATCGCCTGACAACTTCCCTGCCCATGGCCGTGTTAATGGGTGCCTTATATCTCAGGCATCACGGCGTCAGTCCCTCTTGCACGCATTGGTGCAAAAAACGTAGTTGCTCATAGGTGGCTGCCCCGATAAACTCTTCTCCTAACCGACATTAACATGCATTTAGCCTACTATTCGTTGGCAACGAGGGATTTTCAGACAAAACAATAGAGTGTTTGATTATCGCTGAATGTCATTGTAAACGCTGTACTTATGAAAAAAATATTTGCCTCATGGAAAATAAAATATGGAAGTACTTTTGATGGCATTATTTTAGAACAAGCAACCGCTGTTATTGTGTCCCGCCCTCTTTCGACTGGCACCTGTATTCCCGTTAACATCACCTCATGACGACAATTTGACCGAAACCCACCGTATGCAGGTGGCGCAGGAACAGTGACTTGCATGTGGATTATTTTTAAGTGACATCTACAGCTACCACACACCTTTCCTCTTCTTTATCCGAGCCCTGTGACACGATAGCATCACAAAGACCGGGCGCAGATTGTTGGCGTGGCCAGCGGCGCACCATATCTCGTATCCTGTGGGGTGGGTTGCCTTTAAGAACACATTAAAAGGCACATATTTAAGCCTGACTTTCAATCCACCGATCAAAAAATGTACACAAACACACACTGGGCTGACCGCGTGGTCCACGTTTTCCCGTCAGTTGGTGACTTTCCAAGCCACGGCTTTTAAGCGCCCAGTGATAACTTTGCGCGTGTCAGATGGTTTATAGTGAGCCCTAGACCTCACTATCTTTTCCCATTGTAAGGCATCAACCTACATTCAAGCCAGATAGTGGACTGATTTGGGGAGTGGGCGTAGCTGCTGATATATCAAAGGATCTCGTCTACGCGTACCTTACACATGCCCTCTTCCAAAGACAAGCGCCAGTATTCCACACAAAAGGGGAGTTTAGTGTCTCACTTGTGTGGGAGTGCCAGAGATCACTTTAAGAAGGAACCATTGCAGCCTGACTCCCAAACCGCCAGTCAGACACTCAGCATAAGCAAATATTGGAATGACTGAGACGTCTGAGTTCAATTTTCAATTTGTAACCTCCAAAGCCATGGTACTTAGCGTAATGTGCTTGTCTCAGGCTCGGATCCCATATGCGGTCAAGGGGTCACATGGAGAAGGTACCGAAAATCATATTTCTTTCTCAGTGTGATTTGCAGGTTTTAACATAACGAGGATGATGATTCTTTCCAATAACTTCTGTGCTGGCAGTCCCTTTTAACGTTTGAGGAAGAGAAAGACATCGGTGTTCTAATGACTCCTTCAAAACTCTCCTTACAATACTTAAATGCATTTAAATGAGCTGTTGAGGTGCTATTTACGGTGATACTAACGTTTGTGTAGGTTTATCAGGAAACTTTCTGGGAATTCATTCGGTCCCACTTTGAGTATAATGTAAAGACTTGCCATATGTGACCCAAGAAGGATTTTCAAATGCTGTAACGAGGGCAAGTGAGTGATTCGATTACGGGGAAGTGTCTTGGTGTTCTGTCTTATGAGCCAGACTAGCGTCTTTTTATTATTGTCTTTTATCTTACCGGCTAATGAGCAGGGACTTGATTCAGAAGCCGCTTGTGTGTCCTATAGTGCGAGGACTTCCTTGAACTGCGTGAAACACACCACCTATATTTACACTCCTTAAAATTCAGCTGGGGTTTTTCTACACGCATTTTCGAAGGATCGCCTTATCAAAAAAATCGAAGTCTAGAATATAGTCGCTGCCATTTGTGGCGCTTCCAGACACATTTCAGGCAGTAAAGTACAGACAACACTAATTTAATTAGAAATTACTGCACAAGTAAAATAGTGGTATGTTTGATTGCTGTTTGCGTCTGGTTCACACATGCTTTTGTCAATGCATTTTCTAGCATTTCCACTGGTAATTGATTCTCTTGCTTTCTCTGATAGGGTAAGGTGCATAAAGGGCAAAAGACTTATGCTCTAAATACGCTGACTTTAAGTATTCTTTCATTTGTTCCTGTATAACAAGGTCTACGTGATCCTGAAGTCTCATTCGTGCTGCTCTTTGGAAATAGTTTTGTACGAGGAGAATAAATTGGTTTGCTTGTCTTGGAAAAGGTTCACAGATGAAGGAAATCGTATGAATTTACTAGTGGATTGACTGTTTGTGGGGCGATTTCACAATAATATCTAATCGCTAGTAATCGAACGGAAAGTTGAAATTAACGTAAAGAGGTACTGTCGAGACAGATTTCTTCATTGACATTGCAAACTAAACCTGGTTGTAACCGCTAAAATTATGCGCATCAAGTTAGTTCATAATACCAATCATTTCTTACTGCCGGA